>ML367209.1:0-62835 GCA_005239505.1 Nicotiana paniculata | reverse complement strand
TTATTAAGCCTTGGTTAAATGATTTGTTCTAGTTAATTAGTCCTAAACTAATTACCTTAGGCATATCTTAGGACTTAATTTGTTGTTTAAGAGACTATTAGACTAGGCTAATCTATTATACAAATGATCATGGAGGAATTTTATTGTTAACTAAGTTAGTTTTGATAAGTATAGGTTAAACCCTGACCAAACACTATTTTAGAACTGAGTTTTTTTTAGCCTAATTGGTTGATTAGTTTCAGGTTAATTAATTACTTTAGATTAATTAGGTTGAACTTCTTAGACTTAGTCAATTGTATTATTACTTAGTTCAAATGTACACTTAATTAATCGCACATAAGTGTCTCTTCATTACCTAATTAAACTATTACTTGATTGATTAAAATCGATTGAAACTAAAGTTGAAACCAAAAGAAAGTAAGTAAAAAAAAACAGAAAGTATAATTAGTATAGGCCTGCCTATTCAACAAACGCAACTAACAATTCAATTAAAAAAACATCATGTTACTTAAACAGAAAGGTTCATGAACTCCTAAACCATATTAGTAATCAATCTTTAAAGCGAGAAACTTAATAGTTGAGGAAAAATAGGGAAAGAAGGGGGGGAAACAGTCTGGGAGGAAATAATAATCTCCATCCAGTGAACAATTTAGACAATAAGGTACAGATTAGGTACGCATGCATATTTAGAACTAAACAGGCCATGAAAAGAAGATATTCAACAAAAAATCAAACTCAAACCAACAACTTCAAGCTAATCGGCTAAAATAGCATAAATCTGAAATGGTTATTATACCTTTGACGCATGCATTTTAAAGATCCAAACTAAATCAATAACAAACAAATGCTATATGAGAACAGTACAACATAAACACATGTATCAAACAGTGAGGCATGCGATTTTTTATTTTATTTTTTTCTAAAAATGAAGAAATCTCAGGAAAGAAAAGATAAGGGGGGAAGGGATACCCGCGGGGTGCTGACAGACTCCGGCAGGGATTGAAAATGATCCAAACCCATATGAATCAACAGCTCTCATCAAGAGTTGTTGACTCATGTAGCTTTGAACCATTGATTGTTCTGAATCGACTTGGTAATAGGAAACTTGGTTTTCTGCCTTTCTTAGATCTGAAATCGAAGGGACTCGGGTGGGTTTTTAGGGAAACTGATGATGGGATGCGGTTAAGAGTGAGGAGAGGATCATAGGGTGAAAATTTGGGGTGGTTCGGAGGTTGTCCGCCACCGGTAGGCGATTTCTGGTGGGCGGAACACGGTAGGAATCCTAGGCGGCTAGGGTTTCTTTAGAGAGAAGAGAGAGAGAGAGAGAGACGGACGAAGGGTNCACCTCTTAAACGGTGTCGTTTTGGGTACTGGGTTTGGGCAGGCCGGGTAAGGGGTTTGGGCTGGAGTGTATTGTGTATAGAGAAGGGGTTTGGGCCTGGGTATTTTTGTCCCTGGTCCAATTTTAGTCCCCTTTAATTAACTAAACCAATTAAATTCAAATCTAATTTAATCCAAGGAATGTAGTAATTAACTTAAACCTTATTTATTTACAGATTAATCAAGAATAACACGACCAATTCTATATTCCTAATTAAATCCATGATTTATCTAATAAAAGATGATTAGTTTTTAATAATAAATTATTAAAACTACATTACGTAAAGTAAGCATCATTCGTCTATTATTTAGTTAACTATAACTTTATAATTCCTTGATAATAATGATGCGCCTAATTTTCGCAAGTTTAAATAATTTTAAAGGATGAATTATGAATATGCAATGCAAAATAAATTCACAATTAACACTAAAATTCAACAAAAAATCTGTGAAATTAATTTATTTTATCGAATTTTGTAGGAGTATATAGTGGGTAAAAAATCACATGCTCAAAATGAGGATACTGGAGTCTCATGGAGTTGACTTCACTACTTTTCAGCTAGAGGGCAGGGCCCGTAAATGGTGGTAGTCTTATATTCTTGGCAGACCGGCAGATTCCCCTCTCATCATATGGGAATCAGTTCACTCGGCTATTCCTGGACCGGTATACTCCACCCTCTGAGAGGGAAGAGTTGCGGTATCAGTTTGAGCAGCTGGAGCAGGGTCAGATGTCAGTGACCGACTACGAGGCTAGGTTTTCTGAGCTGTCTCGTCATGCACTCATGATACTTCCTACTGACGCAGAGAGAGTGCGAAGATTTGTAGCTGGGTTGCATCCAGGTACTAGGGCCAACATGGCCCGAAAGGTGGAGATGGGGACTCCTTATCAGCTTGTGGTAGAGATTGCCCCCAGGATCGAGGGTTATCGGTTGAGGAGCAGAGAGCAGGGTCAGCAGGATAAGAGAGCTAGATTTTCTGGGGATTTCAGAGGTGCTCCAACTAGGGGCAGAGGTCAGTATGGTAGGGGCCAGCCCAGTAGGCCCCCATATTCAGTTCCACCACCACCTCCACGAGGTGTCCCAGCTAGGTCTTAATTCAGCGCCATGCCGGAGAGTTCTTACTGCCCGCCAGCTATTCAGGGTTCCTCCGGCGAGTATCCTGTTCATCAGGGGTCTTCCAGCCTTTAACTCAGTGTTATGCCCGAGAGTTCACATCGCCCTCCCACTATTCAGGGTTCTTCTTCAGAGCAGCAGGACATGGTGCCGGGAGGTTCTTATGAGTGTGGGGATCCAGGTCACATGAAAAGGCATTGTCCCAGGCTTTGGGGCAAGGCAGTGTAGCAGGGTCACCAGCCTATGAGATCAGCACTAGTGGTTCGGCCACCCAGAGGTGGAGGACAGGCTGGTAAGGGTCGTCCCAGAGGTGGAGGCCAGGCAGGGGGAGCCCAGTCAGCTCCTGTTTATTCCGGTGGAGGTCAGTCACCCGGCGCTCCAGCCAGATTCTATGCTATTCTCGCCAGATCAGATGCAGTGGCCTCAGATGCTGTGATCACAAGTATTATTTCAGTATGCAATAAAGATGCATATGTATTATTCGATCCAGGGTCCACTTATTCATATGTATCAACCTTATTTTCTCATTCCCTAGAAATTCCTTATGAGTCCTTGGTAATCATATTTATATGTCTACTCCCGTAGGCGATTTTGTGGTTGTGGACCAGATTTATCGGTCTTGTGTGGTTACATTCTGTGGGTTCGAGTCCAGAGAAGACCTCATGTTGCTTAATATGGTTGATTTTGAGGTCATCCTGGGCATGGATTGGCTGTCCCTATCATTCCATTATAGATTGCCATGCGAAGACCGTTACTCTAGCCATGCCCGAGTTGCCAAGATTGGAGTGGAGAGGTTCCTCAGTTAGTGTCGCTAGTCGGGTTATTTCTTTCCTGAAAGTTTGACATATGGTCAAGAAGGGTTGTTTGGCTTATCTTGTGTATGTGTGGGACACCACCGCCGAGTCTCCGACGATTGATTCAATGTTTGAGAGTTTTATGATGTACTCCCTTCAGACCTTCCAGGCATGCCACCGGATCGTGACATTGATTTTTGCATTGACTTAGCTCCAGGCACCCAACCCATATCTATTCCCACGTACCGTATGGCTCCAAAGTAATTGAGGGAATTGAAAGAACAGCTTGAGGAGTTGTTGACTAAGGGGTTTATCATACCGAGTGTATCGCCTTGGGGTGCTCCACTATTATTTGTGAAAAAGAAGGATGGGACTATACGGATGTGTATTGACTACCGCCAGTTTAACAAGGTCACCATCAATAACAAACACTCGTTGCTGCGTATCGATGATTTGTTTGACCAGTTGCAGGGTACTCGGGTGTTTTCTAAGATTGACCTAAGATCGGGGTACCATCAGTCGAAGATTCGGGACTCGGATGTTCTGAAGACGGCCTTTCGTACGAGATATGTTCATTATGAGTTCCTAGTAATGTCCTTTAGCCTGACTAATGCTCCAGCAGCATTTATGGATTTGATGAACAGGGTGTTCAGGCCTTATATTGATTCTTTTTTCATCGTCTTCATTGACGACATTCTGATTTACTCACGTAGACTGGGGGAGCACGAGCAGCATTTGAGAGTTGTGATCCAAACTTTGCGAGAACAGAAGTTGTATGCTAAGTTCTCCAAGTGTGAGTTTTGGTTGGATTCTGTGACATTTTTGGGTCATGTGGTATCCGGAGAGGGCATCAAGGTTTATCCTAAGAAGATTGAGGCAGTTCAGAGTTGGCCACGCCCTACTTCAGCTACAGAGATCAGGAGCTTCTTGGGTCTAGCATTTTATAGTAGCCGATTTGTGGAGCGTTTTTAATCCATTGCAGCTCCTCTGACTAGATTGACTCAGAAGAATGCCCCATTTCGATTGTCCGACCAGTGTGAGGCGAGCTTTCAGAAGCTCAAGATAACATTGACCTCAACACCAGTTCTAGTGTTGCCTTCCGGTTCTGGGATATATACAGTTTATTGCGACGCTTCACGCGTTGGTTTGGGTTGTGTGTTGATGCAGGAGGGGCGATTTATTGCATATGCTTCACGGCAGCTGAAGGTTCATGAGAAGAATTAACCTCTGCACGATCTGGATTTGGCGGCGATTGTTGATGCTCTTAAGATTCGGAGGCACTACTTGTATGGGGTGCCTTGTGAGGTTTATACAGACCACCGCAGTTTGCAGCACTTGTTCAAGCAGAGGGACCTTAATTTGAGGCAGCGTAGGTGGCTTAAGTTGTTGAAGGATTATGACATCACCATACTTTATCATCCGGGCAAGGCGAACGTGGTTGCAGATGCCTTAAGCAGGAAGGTGGAGAGTGGGTAGTTTGGATTTCATTTCAGCAGAGGAGAGACCTCTAGATTTGGACATTCAGTCCTTGGCTAATCGCCTGGTAAGGTTGGACCTTTCAGAGCCCAGCCGAGTTCTCGCATGTGTGGTGGCTCAGTCTTCATTATTGGGGGAGATCAAGACTCGGCAGTATGATGATCCGCACTTGGTGGCTCTCCGAGAGACAGTGGTACAGGGTGGTGCCAAGGAGGTTTCTATTGGCAAGGATGGTGTTCTGAGATTTCAGGGTCGCTTATGTGTCCCTAATGTTGATGGCCTGAGGGAGAGGATTCTAGAGGAGGCTCACAGTTCACGGTATTCTATACATCCTGGTGCTACGAAGATGTATCCTGACTTGAGGCAGCACTACTGGTGGAGACGGATGAAGAAAGACATAGTGGAGTATGTGGCTAGATGTCTAAATTGCCAGGAGGTTAAGTATGAGCACCAGAGGCAAGGAGGCCTACTTCAGCAGATGCCCATACCCGAGTGGAAATGGGAGCGCATCACTATGGACTTCGTAGTTGGATTGCCTCGGACTTTGCGGAAGGTTGATGCAGTTTGGGTCATTGTGGACAGGTTGACCAAGTCGGCACATTTCATTCCAGTAGCTACTACTTACACTTCTGAGAGTTTGGCCCAGATCTACATTCGGGAGATAGTTCGGTTGCACAGTGTGCCTGTGTCCATTATATCAGATCGAGGTCCTCAGTTCACCTCGCACTTCTGGAGAGCAGTACAGAGTGAGTTAGGAACCCGAGTAGAGCTCAGCACAGCATTTCGCCCTCAGACCGACGGGCAGTCGGAGCGGACAGTTCAGATATGGGAGGACATGCTCAGAGCATGTGTGATTGACTTTGGAGGGCAGTGGGACTAGTTCTTGCCTTTGGCCGACTTTGCTTATAATAATAGTTATCAGTCCAGCATTGAGATGGCTCCATTTGAGGCCTTGTATGGTCGGCGATGTCATTCTCCCATCGGGTGGTTTGAGCCTAGCGAGGCTAAGCCATATGGCATCGATCTGGTAAAGGATGCTTTGGAGAAGGTGAAGTTGATTCAGGAGAGTCTTCGCACAGAACAGTCCAGACAGAAGAGTTACGCGGATCAGAAGGCGCGTGATGTATCATTTATGGAGGGAAAGAAGGTTCTGTTGAAGATTTCGCCGATGAAGGGTATTATGAGGTTTGGGAAGAAGAGCAAGCTGAGCCCGAGGTTTATAGGCCCATTTGAGGTGTTGAGACGAGTTGTGAAGGTTGCTTATGAGCTTGCTTTACCTCCCAGTTTATCAGGGGTTCATCCGGTCTTTCATGTATCCATGCTCCGGAGGTATCACGCTGACTTCTCTCACGTGATAGATTTCAGCACCATTCAGTTCGATGAGAGGTTGGGCTACGAGGAGGAGCCAGTTACTATTATTGACAAGCAAGATCGCTAGTTGAGGTCCAAGAGGGTTTCCGCCATAAAGGTCCAATAGAGGGGCCAACCAGTCAAAGAGGCGACTTGGGATTCCGAGGAGGACATGCGGAGCAGATATCCACACTTATTCAGCACTCCAGGTATGATTCTAAACCTGTTCGAGGATGAACGTTTGTTTAAGAGGTGGAGAATGTAAGTACCCGACCGGTCGTTTCGCGTTCTAGAACCCTGTGCCCCTAAATGAGACTTTCTGTAGTTTCTTTTACTGATTTATGACTTGCGTGGGCGGGTGGTTCGAGGTTTGGAGGAGTTTGGAGTGGTATAGGGACACTTAGCTCCTTAAAGTTGGCCTTAAAAGGTCAAGTTTGACTTCGGTCAACATTTTTGGTAACAGACCTCGAAATCGAGATTCGAAGGTTCCGGTAGGTTCGTACGATGATTTTGGCCTTGGGCGTGTGTTCGGAACGGGTTTTGAATGACCCGGGGGCATTTCGGCACCTAATAGTGAATTAAGGTTACCTTAAGTTTAAAACTTTAGGTTTGGAACGTGTTTTTGTGTTATCAAGATCCAAACGGAATTCTGAGGCCGGGAATAGTTTCGTTATGTCATTTATGACTTGCTCGCAAAATTTGGTGTCATTCTGAGTAGTATAGGTAGATTCGGCGTATTGAAAACGAATTCAAGAACTTAAAGTTCTTAAGTTTGATCCAATAGGTTGGGGTATGATTTTTAGATTTAACGTTGTTTCGGGCGTTCCAAAGGCTCGAGCGAGTCCGTACTATGATTTAGGACTTGTTGGTATATTTGGACGGGGTCTCGGGTGGGCCCAGATGCCATTCGGGCATCAAGCGAGGCAAAAACCAGCCTTAATGATTGTTGGTCCACCATATCTGGTGCAACCGCACCTGTAGAGGTCAAGTCGCAGGTGTGAGACCGCTTTTGCAGTCCCAGCCTCGCAGGTGCGACTCCTAAGGGAGCTGCCCATTTTCGCAGATGAGGACCCATTTTCGCAGAAGCAGAGCCGCAGGTGCAGACTCCACTCCGCAGGTACGAAGCTAGGCCCCCTTCCCCTTCTCCGTAGATGCGAGATTTTTCTCGCAAATGCGAGACTACAAGTGCAGTCCTCGAGCCGCAGGTGCGAAAAGCCTGTAGGCTATGAGTTTTGTTTTAAATACGGGACTTAGCCATTTTTGAACATTATTCTTCATCTTTGGGCGATTTTGAGAGCATGCAAAGAAGGTATTCGACCTAGCTACTGTAAGGTAAGTAATTCCTACTATAAATTTAGCTTAATACTTGAATTCATAGGTAGATTAACACATCAAATTAGTGGAAATCATGGGTTTAGAGTAAAACCTAGGTTTTGACAAAAAATAGGAAATTACCAAGAAATTTGTTAAGGAATCATACAAAAACTATATATTATTGATCCTTAGGCCTCGGGTGATAGTTTCCTTCAAAAATTTCCGGAATTCGAGCATGTGGGCCCGGAGGTGTATTTTAGGATTTTCCCGATTAAGGTTGAGATGATCATTTAAGTAGGAGAATTAAGGACTTTGGAGTATAGACTGATTTGTTTATGCAATATTTGACTAATTTCGAGTCCTTGGGCGATGAATTTGGAGTTTCGGGCGCATTCTTGACCCGGGAAGTGGACTTGACGCGAGGTAAGTCTTCTTTCTAACCTTGTAAGAAGGAATTTTCCCCATAGGTGAAATAAATGATTATGTGTTATTGTTTGTGGGGGACTACGTACGTACGAGGTGATGAGAGCCCGTGCGTAGTGACTATCATGGTTATGTCCGGGTAGTTAGGCCCACGCCATGCCATATGAATTTCATTAACTTGAGTTATATGCTTTGTAACTTCATTGTATGCAACTTCGTTTCAAGAAAAATCGAGAATTTGGTGTTTTAAAAGAATTGTTATTTGGAAAGGATTTAAGAAAGATGTTGTGTGTGCATGTGAGCGCTTCGCAATTTATATCTGCGAGCGGAGTGATTCTTTCCCCTACTCTCATTGGAGCAGGTCGTACGCCACGTCAGGTTAATAGATGCATCTATGGTTCGCTTAGTTCGACCCTTCGGCATTGCACATTTATTATTATTATGTTGGCCCAGGCTGTAACGACCCGACCGATTGTTTTGAGCACTAGAGCTTCGTTCAGCGGTTCGAGGCTATGGGCAGCTTCATTTCAGGTGATATGACATGTAGGTGTGGTCGGAACTGAATTTCGGTAAGTTTAGAGTCAATTTGGAAAAGAAAATTCTCATTTCAGAAGCCTTAAGTTGGAAGAATCGACTAAGATTAGATTTTTGAGTAAACGGCCTCATAATAAGGATTTGAAGGTTCTAGCAAGTTTTTATGATGATTTCGGACTTGGGCGTATGTTCGGATTGGGTTTTGGATGACCCGGGAGCGTTTCGGCGCATATTGTAGAAGTCAACATTTTAGAAGAAATTTCATAAGTCTGGGTTGAAGTGAATTTCAGTGATATTTATGTCCGTTTGGGATTACGAGTCTGGGAATAGCTCTGTATGCTGATTCTAGAGTTGGGAGCGCAATCGGAAGCGAATTCGGAGGTCCGTAGATTATTTTGAAGTCATTTGGCTAAAGATAGAAATTTGAAGGTTTTTGAGAAATCTGACCGGAAGTGGAAATTTAAATATCGAGGTCGGAATGTGATTCCGAAAGTTGGAGCAGGTCCGTTATATTGAATGTGACGTGTGTGCAAAATTTGGGGTCAATCGGACGTGATTTGATAGGTTTCGACATCGAATGTAGAAGTTGGAAATTTCAAAGTTCATAAGGATTGAATTGAGTTGCGATCCATTGTTTCGAAGTTATTTGATGCGATTTGAGGCCTCGAGCAGGTCCGTATTATGTTTTGAAACAGGTTGGTATGATTGGACGGGGTCCCGGGGACCTCGGGTGGATCCCGGTTGGTTAACGGATCGAATTTGGAGTTGATGAAGGGCTAAGGTTGCGGGAGTCTGGTGTGACCGCACCTGCGCAACAAGGGCCGCAGGTGCGCCTTTGGCGTCGTAGGTGCGAGGTTAGGCTGGCTTGGCTGGGGGCGCAGGTGCGAGGTTATTTCCGCACATGCGGAAGCGCAGATGCGGAACAGGGAGCTCAGGTGCGGAGCCCGGCTGGGGAGGAGGAAGTCGCAGGTGCGGGTGCATGGGCGCACCTGCGGGCGCGCAGGTGCGAGGTTGGAGGCTACAGGTGCGGAAATTGGGCCTTGGCAGTGTGTATTTTAAAACCGAGATTTTGGCCATTCTTCTCCCATTTTCTTTTGGTGTGGCGATTTTGGGGAGCTTCAAGGGAGGATCTTCATCAATCAACTTAGGGGAAGTGATTTCTTCCCATCTTTGAGTTAAATACATGAATTAGATATGGTTTAAAGCATGAAATTGGTGGGAAATTAGGATTTTTGAACAAAGACCTAGAATGTGTATTTTTTTATTTTGACCACGAATTCGAGCAAGAAATTAAGAATAAATTATATATTGGAGTTAGTAAAGTCATGGGTAATCTTTATCTTCGAAAAATTTAGGAATCCGGGCACGTGGGCCCGAGGGAAATATTGTCAACTTTTCGAGCGGAGTTGGGAATTTATATAAATTGAATTGTTATAAGTATTAGAGTATATTTTCATTGGTTTGCCCGTTATTTATAGTTTTGGGGCGTTGTGCATCAATTTGAGTCGTCGGAAGGGCTTGGAGGCCGGTTATGAATTTTTGGAGCGAGGTAAGTGTCATTTCTAATCTTGTAAGGGGGAATTGTCCCCATAGGTGAAATAATTAAATAGGTGCTACTATTTGTGGGGGCTACGTACGCACGAGGTAGCGAGAGTCCGTGCGTAGCTACTATTATGTTTATGTCCGGGTAGTCTAGGTGGGAAAAATGGATTTCTGGAAAAAGATTTAAATACTATTTTTGTGACCTTTAAAAGAGAAATTTGTCATTTACTTGAGTATTTGTTTTTCCGGTGTAGTCGGGGTGGACTGTTTGATTGTGCATGACTGTGCGTGACTGCTTCGCAATTTATATTCCACGAGCGGGGTAATTTCTTCCAGTACTCTCATGGGAGCGGGCCGTACGCCACGGCGGGTTAATAGTTGCATCTATGGTTCGAGTCGTTCGACCCTTCGGCAGTGCACAGTTTACATTTATGTTGGTTCAGGCCGTTTGACCCTCGACATTGCTTGCGCATGACATTTACTGCGTTCTTTTTGTAATATTTACTTGATACTGGCCTGGAGATTTTAAGTTGTCAACTGAAATGACGAGGATTTAAGAATATTAAATGTGAAAGAAGTTTCTATTTCTTGTTGCTACTTGTTAAGTTGCCTTCGATATCCATGCTTAGTGTCACCCTTGATTATATTAATTTGACCTCTAGTAAATGTCAAAGTCGACCCCTCGTCACTACCTCTTCGAGGTTAGGCGGGATACTTACTGAGTACACGTTGTTTTCGTACTCATGCTACACTTTCTGTGCATTTTTATTCCATAGGTACATTCATATCTAGTGACCCTGCTTGACGCAGTGATGTGGCCGACTTGGAGACTTAGACGAGTTGCACCATCCGGAGACGACCGCAACTGGCAGAGTCTTCCTTAGATGTATTGTATTTATTATAAGGTCCTTGCCTAGTTTGTATTCCGGACAAGTATTGTAGTACATGTATAATTCCTAGAAAATTTACTCATACACATGTGACACCGGGTTCTAGGATAATTATGGGATTTATTCACTATTTAAATTTGTTAAGATATTATTGTTTACTCAGTGGAAGTTCGTTAATTATTATTTAAGAAAATGAAAAAGGAATGACTTCGAGGATTTGAAAATAAAGATTTAATTTATTTATTAAGTGTTGGCTGCCTGACAGTGGGGTACGGCGCCATCACGACCTTAATGGATTTTGGGTCGTGACAACGTGGTATCAGAGCACTAGGTTCCCTTAGATCTCATGAGTCATGAGCAAGTCTAGTAGAGTCTTGCGGAGCGGTACAAAGGCGTCTGTACTTATCTTCGAGAGGCTACAGGGTTGTTAGGAGTACTTCATTTCTTGACTCCTTATCGTGCGGTTTGATTCCTTCGAGGATTATGCTACGTTCCTTCTTACTTAATCTTACGCGCCGCGAAGCACTTGCTGTGAATCGTGAATTTGAGGAATGGTAATGGTACTATAGTTATGGTGCGTGAGGTTTTTCCATGCACAGTTGGTTGAGGCTATGCTCGGGTTGTTATGATGCTTATGATTGGTCACCGCACAGTATTGACGTGGTGATAGGAAGTTTGCCCATGTGTTGGGACGATGAATGACTTGAAAGGAGGTCTTCTCAGAGCATGATTTCGAGATTTCAGTATTTTAGTTCCGGCAGAGGAAAGGCAATCGAACTATGAATGTTCAAATTTGGGTTGAAAGAATAATAGGACTTGGTGTTTTCAAGTGAGGTGGAATTTTCATCTGTGATGTGGTATCGCTATTTTTGATCGAATTGAACATGTTAAGCTCGCCGGTGTTATAGTTTCTTCGGTTGCATTGAGTCATAATGTCGTGAAGTAATAATGAAGAAGCGGTTGTAAGAGATCATGGTGTGCGGTGGTTCAGGACTGAATAGGTACTTCTAATGCAGGCGGCTCAGGAAGGATGATCTTCGGGAAGGTTTGATTTTTTGGTAATTTCTGGTTTAAGTGCTACAAAGATAGTTATTGGCCTAAGGCAACGGCTGGGCAACAAGGGATAAAGAAGGACACGTGGGAAGTGTCAGGTGATGGTTAAATTTCTAAAAGTTTAGGTGTAAGAAAAGGAAGTCAGGTAGTTGCTTGCAGGAGTGAGTTTAACCAAAGTGGGAGAGTGGCAGCGTAGCATATGAGTTCTGCGGTAAGATAGCTGCGCATCTTGAGGAGAATTTTTGGAGTGATTTAAGAATTTTAGTGGACGGTGATTGGGTCCACGGTCTTAAATTGAAATATTGGATGTTGCGATGGGAGATGGAATGCAACAGAGAGGAGTTGTTCCGGATGAATGAGGATGCAATATAGCGGTGAGTTGGGGGATGTTGTCGCGCTTTTAGTGGATGTCCAAGAGGAGTGGACGGGCTGGTAAGTTGGTAAATGAGGACGGGCGTAGGATGGAGTATTGATGTCGTAGAGATTGTGCGGTACAGCATCTTTGGAAGGTGTCAATTGGTAATTTCCGCAGGAGGATTATCTCCTGTGAGCAGGTTAGCGGTCGTGTGGTTGGAAAGTTTCTGCGAGGATTTCCAGTGGCTATTCGGTAGGAGGACGAATATGTGAATGATGCAAGGTAATTTGAGTATTCATGGAATGCTAACAGGAAAATTTAGAAGAATTCGACGGGTTGATTGAGCAAGGTCATGTCAGCAATGAAGAAAGAATTTCGGTGGGGTCAAGAGTGGTGCAAGGATCAGCGTCGGACTAAGTTGGAGAGTCCCACCGCCTGCGATTGGGTTGCAGGATTATTTTCTCATGGGGTTGCGGATTTTCGGCGTATTGGCAAGTTATTGTAGCTAAGGGGGAGGGAGTAGAATAGTAATTGAGCATGTGATTTGATAAAGGTGTGAAAGGGTTGGCCTTATTGAATTAGTTTTAGGCTTTGGAAAGATTTAGGATTTATGCTTAGTACAAGGGTAATTTACAAGTGAAGGGATTCAGTCAGGTGCTTTATCAAGATGGGTGTTCAAGTGCCAGCAAAGCCGTGGAGTTGATTATATTCGGGGCCAGGCCAGAGTGGGTGACTCTCAACAGTGGTTCCAATGGATTCAAAGGTTGGAAGGTGGTGTCTAAGGATGCCAAGCCCACCGTACGGTTAAGAAAATCGAGCTTTTGCAGCAGAACTATGGGAAAGAGAAAATGGTTGGAGTGTTCTACGTTATCTTCGGCATGTAGAGTAGCATTGGGGTTCATAAAAAGGAGAAAATGACTTCGTGTTCATGGAAGGGTTATCAGAATGGGTATACAGATCAAGGATGTGAATATATGTGCAAGCGGGCATGAAACAGTTCATGGGTCCGGAAATGAAATGGTCTCGTGGAATGGAGTCACTCAAGATGAGTGCGAATTGAGTTGTTATGTGTTGATTGGGGTTATCATTATTCCTGCGGTGAGTGCGAATTGAATTGAGGTACGAGATGGTTCGTGTTATATGAGCTTGTGGGAAGTTTAATTGATTCTCATTGTGGTATCGTGGCGGTGTTAGCGTATGGGCATTTTGAGTTATTGTTCATTTTGATATATGGCTCGAGCCAAGTGGGGGAGTCTGTTGTTGATAAGTCGATTGCGCGACTGAGTGTCGTATCAGTTTCAGTTTGAGGTATATGGGTGAATCAATTATGTCCTACAGAGGTGGAGTTTTAGGATTTGAATGTTTTGTGATTATGAGAATTCACTCGTGTGTTGTGATGGTTCTCTTGGATTGAGATAAGTAAAAGGTCTTTATATGATGAAGTGTTTACCCTATTAGCGGTTCAGGAGTTATGACGAGATTCATGTGCGAATGCATATTGGCATGATTAGGTGCAGTGAACGGTATGAAATTTGGAAGCGAGGATCAAGGTTGCGGATCGGTGTTGACAAGAATGTCATGAGCTCGGATGAGCAAGAAAAAGGGATTCGAATGTTTAGAGTAAGCTGGTGTTGTCTTTAGTGTCACCTGAGATCAGTGTTTGGTGAAAGAGGCTTTGCATCCTAGTTATGGGTTCTTGATTTTTAGTATGGCATGTGGTGGATGTGCAGACTTGCTACCTTGTGTGGAAGGTCGTGGGAGCGTGACCACGGGATGATCATATGAGTGTGACATGTAGTCACTTAATGGATTGAAGATTTGGACTGAGTATAAAGAAGTGTAATGTTGCTTATTTGAGAATTTATGCCTGGAAGGCGTTCGGCTCATTCGGTTGTGGATTGTGGGGGTGTTTGTCTCGGCTATGATGGTCGTTCTTGCGTATTATGAGAGGAAGTGGTTTAATATGGACCCAGGTAAAGCTGGTTCGGTGCGAGCAAGGTAGGGTTGATGTTGTGGATGGATTTAGATATGATTATGGGCTCCGTATGAGTCAGGCGTGTTCATTTAGGTATAGCACTTTTCATGGAAAGGTATTAGAACAGCAGATGTTTTTCCGTCTTCATTCATCTCATGTTATATTCCGTTGTGCCGTGTGAGTTGGGAAACGGCTTGATATTTTCCTCTGTGTTGAATTCCCGCGTAGTGATGATGTTATGTGAGAAGGATGGCTCTTGAGATCCAGAGCATATATATATATATATATATATATATATATATATATATATATATATATATATATATATATATATATATATATATATATATATTGCACCTCAGTTGTGCTTGAGTTTAGTAGTGTATGGCTCTATCAGTCTCCCCAGGATGGTATTATGCACTTAGCGTACTTGTGACTGATGTTCGATATTTGTGGTAATGAGAAATTTAGCTCGGTGTGTGTCTTCTTACGTGAATTTTATGTTATTTGGATCGGGTGGTACGCCGTCACGGTTTTGATATTTGGATCGGGTGGCACGCCGCCACTAGCATGTTATTTGAATCGGGTTGCGCACCGCAACAGTGTTTGAGTACGGTTCCCTATATCTATTTTCTTGTGTTTTGCTTTCTATTGCTGAGGAGAGTTCATAATAAGTTGCGTGAGTTGAGTAGTCTTTTCCTAAGTCATTTCTTTATGTATCATGTTCGAGTTGTGGCCTATTGGCGCGTTGTGGTATCATGTGAGACGGTTGGTCATGTTTGGGGTGATTTGTTGTTTGAGCAGTTCATACTGGGTGGGACGAGATTATTGGACCAGGAATCAGTGCGATAAGATTTTGTGAAGTGTATTAAAGGACAAATACCATTATTTAGTTCATAATGAGGTGATGATTCTAGTCGAGAGGAGAGATTCAATGATTGGTTAACACTGCAGTTGGTTGTAAATTTCTATGCACCTCCTCCATTATGGTGGTATTGTAAGAGTTCTAGCAAGACCTATATATGTCATGAGATGCATTGGGAGCATCAGATTCGTGAAATTTTGGCTATTAAGGTTCAGGGAATGTCATTGTGGTTAGATTATTAATTATGCGGTGCATGGTGCTAATTCAGCAAAGGTATGCAGACATGTTCTGGTACATCGTGTGGTAGTTGATATGGTGTTCATATATTGGAAACAGTCCTGGCAGAGGATTTTGGATGATGGAGACCTGGTTCTAAGTCCCATTGCCTAAATGAAAGAGGATATCTTCGGATTTGACCAAGCTAATGTACTCAACTAGGTTGTGGTAGCACGGGCAGGTGCACGAGGTGTTAAATAGTGATTGCAGACAACTCCGGAGCAGTTCTTAGCACGTTCGAGGATGAACGTATGTTTAAGTGGGAGAGAATGTAACGACCCGACCGGTCGTTTTGAGCCCTAGCGCGTCGTTCAACGGTTTGAGGCCATGGGTAGCTTCATTTCAGGTGATATGACTTGTCGGTGTGGTCGGAATTGAATTTCGGGAAGTTTAGAGTCAATTTGGAAAAGAAAATTCTCATTTCAGAAGCCTTAAGTTGGAAGAATCGACTAAGATTGGATTTTTGAGTAAACGACCTCAGAATCAGGATTTGAAGGTTCCAGCAGGTTCGTATGATGATTTCGGACCTGGGCGTATGTTTGGATTGGATTTTGGATGACCCGGGAGCATTTCGGCGTATATTGTAGAAGTCAGCATTTTAGAAGAAATTTCATAAGTCTGGGTTGAAGTGCATTTCAGTGATATTTATGTCCATTTTGGATTCCGAGTCTGGAAATAGCTCTGTATGGTGATTCTGGAGTTGGGAGCATGATCGGAAGCAAATTCGGTGGTCCGTAGGTTATTTTGAAGTCATTTGGCTAAAGATAGAAATTTGAAGGTTTTTGAGAAATCCGACCGGAAGTGGAATTTAAATATCGGGGTTGGAATGTGATTCCGAAAGTTGGAGCAGGTCTGTAATGTTGCATGTGACGTGTGTGCAAAATTTGGGGTCAATCGGACGTGATTTGATAGGTTTCGGCATCGAATGTAGAAGTTGGAAATTTCAAAGTTCATAAGGATTGAATTGAGTTGTGGTCCATTGTTTCGATGTTATTTGATGCGATTTGAGGCCTCGAGCAGGTCCGCATTATGTTTTGAAACAGGTTGGTGTGATTGGACGGGGTCCCCGGGGCCTCGGGTGGAACCCTGGTGGTTAACGGATTGAATTTGGAGTTGATGAAGGGCTAAGGTTGCTGGTGTCTAGTGTGACCGCACCTGCGCAACAAGGGCCGCAGGTGCGGCTTTGGCGTCGCAGGTGCGAGGTTAGGCTGGCTTGGCTGGGGACGCAGGTGCGAGGTTATTTCCGCACCTGCGGAAGCGCATATGCGGAACAGGGAGATCAGCTGCGGAGCCCGGCTGGGGAGGAGGAAGCCGCATGTGCGGGTGCATGGGCGCACCTGCGGGGGCGCAGGTGCGAGGTTGGAGGCCGCAGGTACAGAAATTGGGCCTAGGCAGTGTGTGTTTTAAAACCGAGATTTTGGCCATTCTTTTCCCATTTTCTTTTGGTGTGGCGATTTTGGGGAGCTTCAAGGGAGGATCTTCATCAAGAAACTTAGGGTAAGTGATTTCTTCCCATCTTTGAGTTAAATACATGAATTAGATATGGATTGAAGCGTGAAATTTGTGGGAAATTGGGATTTTTGAACAAAGACCTAGAATGTGTATTTTTTGATTTTGATCACGAATTCGAGCATGAAATTAAGAGTAAATTATATATTGGAGTTAGTAAAGTCATGGGTAATCTTTATGTTCGAAAAATTTAGGAATGCGGGTATGTGGTTCCGAGGGCAATATTGTCAACTTTTTGAGCAGAGTTGGGAATTTATATAAATTGAATTGTTATAAGTATTAGAGTATATTTTCATTGGTTTGCCCGTTATTTGAATAGTTTTGGGGCGTTGTGCATCAATTTGATTCGTCGAAAGGTCTTGGAGGCCGGTTATGAATCTTCGGAGCGAGATAAGTCTCCTTTCTAACCTTATAAGGGGGAATTGTCCCCATAGGTGAAATAATTAAATAGGTGCTACTATTTGTGGGGGCTACGTACGCACGAGGTGACGAGAGTCCATGCGTAGCTACTATTATGTTTATGTCTGGGTAGTCTAGGACCCAAAAGCATATTTTATTTGCCGTATTTGTAATCTTATTGATGAAAATAAAGTGTTTAAACCTTACCGAACTTGGGAAAATGGATTTTCTGAAAAAGATTTAAATACTATTTTTGTGACCTTTAAAAGAGAAATTTGTCATTTACTTGAGTATTTGTTTTCCCGGTGTAGTCGGGGTGGACTGTTTGATTGTGCATGACTGTGCGTGACCACTTCGCAATTTATATTCCGCATGCTGGGTGATTTCTTCCACTACTCTCATGGGAGCGGGCCGTACGCCATGGCGGGTTAATAGATGCATCTATGGTCCGAGCCGTTCGACCCTTCGGCAGTGCAAGTTTACATTTATGTTGGTTCAGGCCGTTCGACCCCCGGCATTGATTGCGCATGACATTTACTGCGTTCTTACTGTGATTTTTACTTGATACTGGCCTGGAGATTTTAAATTGTCTACTGAAATGACGAGGATTTAAGAATATTAAATGTGAAAGAAGTTTCTATTTCCTGTTGCCTTCGATATCCACGCTTAGTGTCACCCTTGATTATATTAATTTGACCTCTAGTAAGTGTCAAAGTCGACCCCTCGTCACTATCTCTTCGAGGTTAGGCAGGATACTTACTGAGTACACGTTATTTATACTCATACTACACTTGCTGTGCATTTTTACTGCACAGGTACATTCATAGATAGTGGCCCTGCTTGACGCACTGATGTGGCCGACTTGGAGACTTAGACGAGCTGCACCATCCGGAGACGACTGCAACTGGCAGAGTCTTCCTCAGAGGTATTGTATTTATTTTAAGGTACTTGTCTAGTTTGTATTCCGGAAACGTGTTGTAGTACATGTATAATTCCTAGAATGGTTCTGGGATAATTATGGGATTTATTCACTATTTAAATTTGTTATGATATTATTATTTACTCAGTGGAAGTTCGTTAATTATTATTTAAGAAAATGAAAAAGTAATGACTTCGAGGATTTGAAAATAAAGATTTAATTTATTTATTAAGTGTGGCTGCCTAACAGTGGGGTCCGACGCCATCACGACCTTAATGGATTTTGGATCGTGACACAGGCCGGATGTCCTTATATCACTATGTGCATGCTATTTTCCTGATGTTTTTATGACTGTTGAGCTGTGAAATATCTTGGAAGAACGAACCGAAAACTTGTTATTTGGTGCTTCACCACGTATTTGAATTTTTATCACGATTCGATATTTATTTTCTTACTATTCATGCTTACCTGTTGTCCTCTTTTAAATTATCACCTAAATATACTGTTTGGACCCTAGTAAGTGTCAAGTCGACCTTTCGTCACTACTTCTTCGAGATTATGCGGGACACTTACTAGGTACATATTGTTTATATACTCATGCTACGCTTTGTACTTAATTGTACAGGTTCTGAGGCAGGTGCATCTGAGTACCAGTCCGGAGCTCATTCCTGATTTATACCCCGGTCGAAGCTTCACGGTGAGCTGCTTCTCTTGGCGACTTCCAGCAACACTTTGGAGCTATTCTTTTTCCATTTCTTTATATACTTACTCAGACAGTAGGACAGACTTTTATTCTTTTGATATGATTCTATTAGATGCTTGTAGACTTGTGACACTAGTTCCTGGCACACACACTAGTAGACTGTAATTTTGGAATGTAATCATAAATTATGACTTCATGATTATTTATTTTGTATAAAGTTGCCTAAGTTATCTATTTCTACGTAATGTCTCAAAACTAAGTTAAGCAAGTGATGAAAAATATTTTTGGTAAACTACATGAAACTCACTAGTAGATAATGGTTGGCTTACCTGACTGCAGTGTTGAGCGCCATCGCGAACTGGGTTAGGATTTGGGTCGTGACAGCACGGATGTGACTTTGGACCGACAAAAAATGCCCCCATGACAATTAGCATGGGAGTATAAGAATTAATATTATTAGTTGAATCCTAAATATTAAGTCCAATTTTTTACAATTTTATCCATAAAAGAATACATAAGTTAATTAATATTTTAGGGCTAATTTAATCTATCGACAGTATTCATAATTTTATAATAACTAGTATCTATATACGTGCTTTGCACGTTAATATTTAGTCATTTATTCATATGATGGGACAACAAATTCTTATTGTCAACATTAATATCCCCAACAGATAATTGTCCATCTGAGAAATCATGTAGCAACAAAGACAGTGTGATCATGTGTTTTATTTATCTTCTCCACGAAGCACAAGTGTAACTACCATTATTCTTGTCCATATTTAAATACCTTCATTGTTCGACATTTAGCGTGAAATATGAAAAATAAAAATAAATAAAATAATATTATAAGAAAGTAGATACTAAAAGTGTACTCCGTAGATGCGATTATCAACCGATATTAAAGATATCCAAGATCTAATATCTAGATGCGATTATCAACATATAAAGGCAATAAGTGGTTCACATTATTCTAGTCTAAGTGAGATTGCTTTGAAACTTCAACTCTATATTGGACACACAAATTTTAGACTATTTAGAGTTTGGGTTCAAATTAATATCTGGCTACAATATGGCTTCCTTTTCCAAGTAAGCTTCCCGTTCTCCTAATTCTCATAAAATTTTATCTCTTTCTTCGATTATTCTTTATTAAAATACAATCTTCAACGTAAAATTTGGTCTTATTTACAAAATCTTGGACTTCAATTGCAAGACTTTTACATTTTTGTACATTAATATTGTAGAGATATCTAATTAATTAGGGGTATATAAGTCGATCAATATTTTAAGGATATTTTAGTCGTTTAACATTTAGCGTAAAACATTCGTGCTTTATAACAACTAGTTACTATGTACGTGTGTTGTTGTGATGACTCAAGGGGTCATTTTATGAATTTAGACTCCGTTTTAGGCTTAATGGCCCTAAAAAGACTAATTTTAAGCACCTCGATTTACGTGCACAGTCGGCGCATGAAATCAGAAAGCTTTTATGTGAAAATATGAGAAATAGTGATTTCTAGAATTTAAATTTGATTATAGTTGACTTTGGTCAACATTTTGAGTAAACGGACCCGGATCTCTGTTCCGACGATCCCAGAAGGTCCACAGTAAAATATGGGACTCGGGCGTATGCCTGGAAATGAATTCCGAGGTCCCAAGCCTAAGAAATCAATTTTTGAGAGAAATTATTTTGTTGAAATAATTATGAAATAAAGAAAAGAATTAATTTTTGAAATCATTGGTATCGGGCCCGTATTTTGGTTCCGGGGCCCGGTACAGGTTTGTTATGATGTTTAAAGGTTAACTGTGAAATTTGGTGAAAAAGGAGTTCGTTTGACGTGATTCGGACATCCAGTTGAAAAGTTATGAACTATAAGAGTTCTTGATGAAAATGATGAGTTATGAGGTTTAATTCATAGTTTTACATGTTATTTTCATGATTTGATCGCACGAGCAAGTCCGTATGATATTTTTAGACTTACGTGCATATTTTTTTTAGAGCCTCG
Organism: Nicotiana paniculata; assembly: GCA_005239505.1. Classification (NCBI taxonomy): domain Eukaryota; kingdom Viridiplantae; phylum Streptophyta; class Magnoliopsida; order Solanales; family Solanaceae; genus Nicotiana; species Nicotiana paniculata. The sequence goes on along the minus strand of ML367209.1, from coordinate 41,960 downwards.
AGGGCTCGGGTGAGTTTCGAACAGGCAACGGGGAGTTTTTGCACCTAAAGTTTCTGTTGTGTTGTTGCATCTGGTGTGTCAGATTTTGTTCATCGCGTTCGCACCCCTTTGAATGCGAACGCATAGGGTAAAAGTGTTGAGGGTCATTTTGTTCTATGTGAACGCACCCCTTTGAATGCGAACGCAGAGGGTAAAAGTGTTGGGGGGTCGTTTCGCTCTATGCGAATGCCCCCCCCCCCCCCCAAGATGCGAACGCATAGAGTAGTTGGGACCTGGGGAGGGGGAGATTGATTTACCCTACGCGAACGCACAGGGTAGGACGCGAACGCATAGGCCTGGGGTATTAAGCCTATGCAAGCGCGGCCAAAGGCACGCGAACGCATAGAGTATTTTCCTAGGAAGTATATAAACAATTTAAAAACGGGCAAACCCTTTCTTAATCATATTTTCGAACCCCACTGTCACGATCCAAAATCCATAAGGTCGTGATAGCGCCGGACATCATTGTCAGGCAAGCCAATCATTAATTAATCGAAATAAATTCTGGTTTAAACATTTATGAAAAATATTTTCTTTTACTTTATTACATATTAACTAAATAAAAATTTGTTAAGTAAAATAATGGTTTAAATATTACACTTTAGAAAAAAATTTCCCAGCACATCCCAGAACCCGGTGTCACAAGTACATGAGCAATTTCTAAGAATTTATACAATCATCACTAGGCCTGTCCGAAATACAAATTGGACAAGGGAATTTTAAAATGAAAATAAATACAGTACGAGGGAGACTCTGTCAACTGCGGATCGCCTCCGAATGATGCAGCTCGCCTAAGTCTCCGAATCCTCCGCATTGCTATGAAAGTACATGTGCAATAAAATGCACAGCAAGTATAGCATGAGTAACAAAACAACGTGTACTCAGTAAGTCGTCCGCCTAACCTCAGAGAAGTAGTGACGGGAGGTCAAATTAGACACTTGCTAAAAGTCAATTTAGAATATTCAAATGTGACACTAAGCATGAATATCCTAGGCAATTTATTAAAATCAGGAATCATTATTATCAACTATTTCCACATTTAACACTTTAATCCTTCGTCATATTAACTACAATTAATCAACATGGGTGATTTAATAAAATAACAATTTAATCAACAGAAAGGAACAACTTCTTCCAAAAATCTTTAATAACTTTAGATCTTTGTCATTTCAGTTGACAACTTAAAATTCCAGGCCAGTAATCAGGCACAAATCATAGGAACTACGCACTAAATATCATGCGCAAGCAATGCCGAGAGTCGAACAGCGCGGACCAACAATAATAAACTGTGCACTGTCGAGGGTCGAACGGCTCGAACCATAGATGCATACATATGCCCCGCTCGCGAATCTATCATGTGACGCGGTTATACATACAAATAATAAGGCTAGCCTGCTCACAAATCATACATGAGACTCAGGTGCTCATATGTACACATATCCACATAATAAATCTGTATCTTTATCAAGAAAGCAGTTTTCTCAGAAAGGTGGTAAAATTCTTCTTAAAGGAACATGAGCTATAGTTTTTAAATCTTTGTTTTGAAACTCATTTGCCAAGTTTAAGGGTATTCCATAATATAACCCTACTAGGTATTCAATTATCCACAGAGGATTCAATTCTATTTTTAGATGATTAAGAAAATGAATTCTAATCTTCTTCAGATACTCAATTACGATTTCAATTATATTAGCAGTTCAATGTTACAGACAGGATCACAAGTACAACACGTAAGGCATGCTAGTGGGTCCTAGACTATCCGGACAAGGCATAATAGTAGTTATGCTCGGACTCTGTCACCTCGTGCGTGCGTAGCCCCCGAAGATAATAGCATATACTTAATTAATTCACCTAAGGGGACAATTCCCCCTCCCAAAGTTAGAAAGGATACTTATCTCGCTCCGAAATTCCATAACCGGCCTCCAAGCCCTTCTGATGACTCCAAACGGACGCACAACGCCCCAAAATTATCCAAACAACGACAACCCAGTGAAAATATACTCTAATATTTGCAACAATTCCAAATTATATAATTTCCCAACCCCTCTTAGTAAAATGACCAAAATACCCTCGGGAACACGTGCCCGGAATCCGAAATTTCTTGAAGATATACTCTACCCATAGCCTTACTAGTTCAAATATACAATTTACTCTACATTCTATGCTCAAATTCGTGGATAAAAATCCAAATTACCATTTTCTATGTTTCTTTAAGATTCTCCAAGTTTCCAATCAATTTTCATGCCTAATCCATGCATATAATCTTGTATTTAACTTAGAAGCGTGAAGGAGTTAATTACCTTGACATTGCATGAAGAAATCCTCTCTTTGAAGACTTCCAAGATCGCCTAAGCCAAAGAAGAAATGAAGAAATGGCCAATAATTCACGGTTTAAAAATATTCTGCCCAGCCTCGATTCCGCACCTGTGGCCCTACCTCCGCACCTGCGGCTGCATCAACTCCAACCCAAAATCGCACATGCGCCCTCTGTCCGCATATGCGTCTTCGCAGGTGCGGAAATGCCATCGCACCTGCGCTGCTATCCAGACCATCCATCCTTCGCAACTGTGGTGCCATAGCCGCACCTGCGGCCAAATCCTCGCAGGTGCGGCCACACCAGATGACAGCAACCTCAGCCTTCTTCAAACTCCCAACTTGATCTGTTAACCACCCGGAATCCACTCGAGGCCCCCGGGTCCCCGTCCAATTATACCAACCTGTTCCAAAACATAATGCGGACTTGCTGGAGGCCTCAAATCACATCAAACAATATCGAAACCACGAATCGCACCCAAATCCCAACTTTATGAACTTGAAATTCCAAACTTCCACATCCGATGCCGAAACTTACCAAATCACGTCCGATTGACCCCATATTTTTCACACAATTCATATTCGACATTGTGGACCTGCTCCAACTTCCGAAATTGCATTCCGACCCCGATATCAAAATTTCCACTTTCGGTCGAATTTCACAAAAACCTTCAAATTTCTATTTTTAGCCAAATGACTTCAAAATGAGCTTCAGACATCCGAATTTACTTCTGATCGCGCTCCCAACTCCTGAATCACCATACAAAGCTATTCCCAGACTCGAAATCCCATACGGACATCAACAACACTGAAATTCACTTCAAGCCCAAATCTATGAAATTCTTCTAAAATGCTAACTTCCATAATATACGCCAAAATGCTCTCGGATTATCCAAAACCCGATCCGGACATACGCCCAAGTCTGAAATCATCATACGAACCTGCTGGAACCTTCAAATCATGATTCGGAGGTCGTTTACTCAAAATTCCAATCTTAGTTGATTCTTCCAACTTAAGGCTTCTGAAATGAGAACTTTCTTTCCAAATCAACTCTAAACTTTCCGAAATTCAATTCCGACCACACCTACAAGTCATAATACCTGAAATGGAGCTGCTCACGACCTCAAACCGCCGAACGACGCGCTAGAGCTCAAAGCGACCAGTCGTGTTGTTACACCCACAGCCTAGGAACGATTTTCTTCACCAAATATCATCCCCAAGTCATCGGTAATCAATTCTAAACTCACTCTTTCAATTCCTTATTTTTTTCATGACTTTTAAATCAAAAACTAAGAATTTTCATGGTAAAAATTGAGGGTTTAGGTAGAATTAGGGAATTTTGTAAAAATCAAATTTTTACCTCGAATTGAGGTCGAATTTTGAAACTAAGTGTATATTTGGGTTCGTGGGTGAATGGATGAACATAATTTGGTCCGAACCCCGAGTTTAGATCAAGCGGGTCAAAGGTCGGGTTTTCACTTTTTTTTTTAGAAAACTTGGGAAATATTATATTTTTCAATAAATTTAGCTCCTTTAGTATTAATTGATGATATTGAGTTAATTATGATTAGATTCGAGCAAGTTGGAGCAAGATTCTAAAAGAAAAGTTGTCATTGAGCAGTGAGTGGCCTACGAAATTGAGGTAAGTATTTGGTCTAACTTTGACTTGAGGGAATAGGAATCCCCACTTGTTTGCTATGTGAAATGCATGTGTCTGGTGTAAAGGTGAGGTGACGAGTATCTATGCACCACCAAATTGCATGTTAAACATGATCCATTTCCCGTTCCCAACTTAATTGATTCTTGTCTTAATTATTCTATGTTTATTATTGTTTCTATGACTACTTGGACTTGTTATTTTGTTGTTAAATATTGTTGTGGTTATTTTGGAAAGAGTATTGGTTGTTTTAGATGGTTCACTTGTGGTACAAAACGGTTGAGCGGTTTGGCATTGTTTTACGAGATATATATACATATTTATGTTCCTGTTGGTTTCATGGTTGAGAGGACATTGATGAAGTTATGAGAAAAATATAGTCTTATTTATAATTGTTGAGACAAAAATATTGTGAAAGGCTTGGCCTGAATTGTGAAATTCTTTATGAATAAATTGATATGATATGTCTGGTGGGAGCGGGTTGCACGTCGCAACAAGGAGTGATAAGGGAGGACATTTATATTTTTACTGATTTTCAAAGAAAATAAAGATTTGAAAAGCTAAATGTTTATTTTTACTGTTGTGTTTTTTTTTTTTTTTGAAAAACAAAAATTTGAAGCTTTCTATTTTATATTATTATTTTCATATTTTGGCACTACTTTTATTCAAAGATAAAGTTTGAAAACTAATAAATTTTTGAGGATTGGTTATAGCTGAGGCCTGAAAGAGACGGTTGTGTTATTTTGTTATTGTTGCAGTATTTGAATTGATGTGTTTAGATTTCCTTCCTGTTTTTTTTAATTATTGTCTCAGATATATTTTCTTGTTCGTGTAGAATTATTTTATTGTGTTATCGTATATATATTAATATCACAGGTTTATTGTTAAAAGCCCCGCCTTAGCCTCGTCACTACTTCGCCGTGGTTAGGCTCGACATTTACTCAGTACATGTGGTCGATTGTACTGATACTACACTCTGTGCTCTTTTGCACAGATCCAGGTACTAGTCAGCAGTAGAGGATTCCAGGACGACCACTCAATTCATTTGGAGACACGAGGTACATCTGCCGGCGTTAGCAGATTCTGAGAGTCTTCTCTCATTTCTACATACACTGTTTTATATTATTCAGAATAGTCGCACTATTTCTTTCAGCCATTATTTTTAGTATTCTTTAGTAGTTCGTGGATTGTGACACCAGACCCTGGAGTAGTCTTAGAGTTGTTTACATAATTAGTTCATGATCCATTTTATTTAAATGGTTATTATTATTATTTTATTTTATTGTTGTTGGGAATTGTTCTAATTAAGTTTCTTTGGAAGTTATTTATTTGTGCTTAAATAATAAATTAAGGAAATAAATTATTCGAGTTCTAACATTGGCTTGCCTAGCAAGTGTGGTGTTAGGCGCCATCACGATCTCTGATATTGGGAATTTGGGTCGTGACACCAATGATCACGCATAATACATTAATAATAATATTCTAAATATTTTGCTTGTTATTTTTATATAAATTGATGTAACATTGAATTGGAAACAATTTATGGCACTTGAGCATCTAATGGAAATAAATCAATCAAAGAAATATTTTGTTAAACTTGATATATAGAAGACCTGAAACTTGTTCTAGGAAAAAATGTAACATACATACATCGATTTTCTTTGAGAAATTTGCAAAAAAATCAATTATTCATATCGAAGTAAAAATAAATAAATTAAAGAGAATAATCTCATTTGTATTATTAGAACCACCTTATTATCATGTAAAATAAAATATTCATATAAACTTGTCCTTATATTTTTTATCATTTAGGGTCGCAATATGTGTAGTTTAAATCGAAAAAGAATTTTATTATTAGATAATTTACTATTAGATCCTTAAATTATACAAATATTTAAGGGCATAAAAGTCGATCAATGTTTCAAGGTTATTTTAGTCGTTCAATATTTAGTACAAATTATTCGTACTTATATAATAATATATAGATAGATATATAAATTTTTTGCTAACTCTAACAGCGAGAATTTATTAAATAATTGACAGACATCAAATATGTTCACTTTTGACAGACTTAAAGAACCAAATATGCTCATGAATAAATTTAAAAAACTATTTTAAACTCATCGTAATGAGTATTATTGTCATTTTAGACAACTATGATCATTTTACCTTTTCGAGAGCAGTAGATATGTCTACCTTAATATTCTCTGACACATTCTTCTTACTAATCCATTTAAAGAGAATGATATATTTTTATGTTTTGAAAATAATTTAATTACATAAAGTTGTTATCGCCACATAAATTTTAAAAATATTTATTTTAAAAAAAATTATGTACCGAATCAAACTACATCAAAATGAGACATAGAAAATACTATATTCTTTCTTTTTTATCAGATAAAATAAGTAAGGTGTTGATATTGGACTTGAAGAGCTCGATCAATTTGATATCAAATATTTTGAAGAGAAAGGATATTGAGCCTAGACAAGGATCAAGTCTTGACTTTTAAGTATTTTCATTGAACTTTCAAATTGAGGACAAATTTCAAAAGATTTTTTTTTATTTTGGTATATATGTGTATTATATATAATATAAATATTTTATATACTTTTAGCTAGGAAATGTAATTAGTTTTGGTCGACCTGCTAATTTTACAGTTTGCCCTAAAATAACTTGTGAATTATGAAAATGTTGTCTAGCGAGTATAAATATAGTGTTATAAAAATAACTGGTAGGGGTATGACTCTTTGACATCGAGCGTGGCGCAGCATTGGCAAGGATTGGGCGTGATGGCCTTGCCATTGGCCTATGTGGGGGCAAAACGATCATGTAGGCAATGGACAAGATATTGTCATGTGGGTTGTTGTGGGCAAGTATTGGCCAAGGTCTTGGGACAAGCAAGACATGCTTGGCAAAGGCTTGACAAGGCAGTGTGGGCAAAGTTGGGGAGGCATGGCATGGCATTGTCACGACCCAAATTTTTCTATGTTGGGTGTCGTGATGGCACCTAGTCCTTAAGACTAGGTAAGCCTAACATTTAACTGAAATAACAACAATATATAACTAACAATTTCTAATTTGAAGTCTCTATACAAACTAACAATCCCAAAATCGGTAGTACAAGTCATAAGCTCTACAGAATTTGCTAGAGCCTCTAAATATAACTGTTTCAAAATAAGGATAAACAGTGTAATACAATTCAGAGGTGACTCCGAAACCTGCGAACGCAGCAGCAGGTTTACCTTGAGTTTTCACAGCAAGAATCCGCACAACTATCTAATGATCAACTGACTTCGAAAATACCTAGATCTGCACAAAAATTATGCAGAAGCGTAGTATGAGTACACCACAGCGGTTTCCAGTAAGTATCACGACTAACCTCGGTGGAGTAGTGATAAGGAACAATCAAGACACCTACTGGACTAATAACCTGAACAAGTATAAGTATAGAAACAACAAAGTACGATACCTATATAAAGATTGCACATAATGACAAAATAATACGGTAACTGCAGTAAAAAAAAACAACAACAACAACTAACAGCAGAACACCGTAATAATGACACAGTAGAATGAGCGTGACACAATTTAAAATCTGGTGATCACAGATAAAGGAAAGGCAAGTAACAACTCAACAAACACGACCGCTTTCACACCAGGTTTTAGCCAATAACCTTCACGAGGTACCGAACCTCAAAATATTCACAATTCACGGGTCCCAATTCTGGAACCCTAAGCACTTGGCATCTTGTGCCCATAGAGATATTTCCACATAGAAGGAAAGTAACAAGGGTGTTCATCAATACTCAACAATATCAAGATCATCCTCTTAAACTGATAGGAATTAACTACGTGTATGCTTGTGCAAGTGTCCTAACATAGTTCATGCCAGCTAGCAAATATAGAGAAAATGGACAACACATAAGAAGGTTTTCCCACAATGTTTCACAAGATAAAATTCACACAGGTAGGTATGCCAATACACAATTATCAACAACAAGAATGCCCCCAGGCCATCAAAAATCAATCCCTGACATAGCACACCTTGTCTCACCACGTGCGCAATAATAAAGTAAATGTCGGCCTTGTCTTGCCACACGTGCATAATAATGTTCTCACCTTGTCTCGCCACATGTGCAATCCACATATATATAGCCCGCCTTGTCACGCCGCATGTGCAAATATCAATAGTAACAACCGCACGGCAGAAACCTCGGGCAACCCAATAACACCTGCACGGCAAAACCCTCGTCCATCACAATTACAACCACACGACAGAAACCTCGTGCATCACAATAACAACCGCACAACAGAAACCTCGTGCATCACAACAACAAGTACAACAACAACAATGACAATAATACAGGTGTACGGTAAATAAATCAACTCAGAAATTCTAGAACTCAAAGAAACAGAAGAACTAATTCACAAGGAATGGCCACGATAGAGAATGTTAGTCATAATAAGAACAACTCAAAAAGGGAGAAAATAATATGTAACAACGGTTCCACAAAGTACAGTTCAACAACAAGAAAGATATCGCGAGTCAATAATTCCAATTAAGGACAAGTCAACTATAATAAAGGATAACCAGCTTCATTTAGGATTTAGTACTCGCGAAAGAGGTACAAATATTACAATTAAGGATACGCAACGGAAAGGATAATCATGACCTCAATTAAGTCTAAACAATCACATAAGATAAAATAATAATTTCAAATAAAGATAAGCAAGTAGGAAAAATAGCATGGCAATAGAAGAGGTAACAAATCTTCAGTTAAGTCATATAAGAGTCAAATAAGCAATAAGATGTGGATCATGAAGAAATTAATTCCAATTAAATACGTACAGGTGAAAACTAGTAAATGGGAACTCAATCAGGGCAAAAAAACTTCATATTTAGTGAATATAACGACCTAAGAGCCCTAAAAGGTTAAATTTCCACAAATAAGCCCGATCACGTACTCGTCACCTCGCGTATATGATAAGTAGGCATTTTAATTGCTTATTTGCTCTCTTTTACTTACGTTTTAGCTCAAAAATGCTTAAAGGTATCCCGAGAACTAATGAAATGTGATTTCTTGCAAGAATATTGGGAAACGAGCCAAAGAAGTAAAAATCAACTCAAAAAGGAGTAAAATTGAACAAGGACCAAAACAAGACAAAAAGGACCAAAGTGCAGACCGCACAATACTGTGTGCGGCCGCAAACTATAAAGAGACACTGACAGAATTCCTTCACAGAGTGCGGACCGCACAACTATTGTGCGCTCCGCAGAAGACGAGATTCAGAGAGTCAAGTTTTGGGAGCCTGAAGATGTGTGCACCGCACTATTATTGTGCGACCGCAGGATGCCAAAGTGCGGTCGCACTCATAAATGTGTGGTCCATAGAAGAGCCAAGTTCCAACGCAAGATCAAGAGTGCGGTCGCACTCAGAAATGTGCAGTCCACACAATTAGAGAAAGTGCGGCCACATCCCAGTTTTATGCGACCGCAGAAATCCAACCTGACCAGTCAGCCTCAAAGTACGGACCACACACAGTCAGTGGCACGGGCACTTCGGGTTGTGGCAGCGCCAAGTACGGGCTAAGCTAAGGCACGACAGTGTGGGATGATGGCAAAGTCTTTCAATAGCTAAGTCAAGGCTATGTGAAGGAAAATGCAAGAAATGGCACGGGTGAAACAAGGGTTGACATGGGCAAGGTAGAAACTCAGCCAAGACATGTGCGGGTGGCAGTGACGTCAGGCGTGTGCGGAATAATCATGGACGGCAGGTTGTGGGAAAGTCATTGGTGCAGAGCAATGTCAAAATGAGCCAAGGCTGGACGCAATGCCAGCTTTGGGGGTGCAGCAGCTGACCAAGTCAAAAGGCACATGCAATGCACATGCCAAAGTAGTTGGCGCTTACATTTTAGTAACCACTTGTACCCATGTCTGGTTTATGCTTGTATCCACTATCATTTCGTGTAGAACATGGACTATGTAGTTGGGGATGTCAACTACAAGATAGGAACAAACTTATTCTTAGACTGACAAGTGGCAAAAGTTGTAGTCAACAAGTGTCCATGTGTTGTCAAGTCCTAAAGGCTGCCTATGTGCTATAAATAGGTGCCTTTAGACTTAGTCAGATTTAGAGGGGAATTCCGTGTGAAGTTCAAGTGGGAAAAAGAGTGAAACGTGAGGGTTTCTAAGTGTTTCAAAAGGGACTAAGGCTAGGCATTGGGCAGGTCTTAGTGTTGGCTAAGAAAGACTTATGTTCTTTGTCAAAAGTGGGGCTATGATCGACTTGTGATCATATTCAAGTGAGAGTTTTCGAAATTAACACAAATTTTGGGATTTTCCCGTATTTGATTGTGTTCTTGTTAAATTGCTGCCAAAATTAGTTTAAGGCCAAACTTGCTAAAAATTTGGCTAAGTGTTGGGAAAGGCTGAGTCAACTGCGCAACTTGACTGCCGCACGAGTGTGACTTTGGACTAACCAAAAATTCCCTCGTGACAACTGGTATCAGAGTGAAGCAAGGTTTGTGGCGGTGGCAAGACGATTAGTAGCAGATTTTGCGTTGCTGTTTGAGAACATGGTTGGTGGCACAATGTTGAACTGCGCCAAAGGGTGGAACACTTTGAAGTACTCGTTGGTAGGATCTTGAAGTAGGTGTTGATTCTTCTATTCTTGCGAGAATGACCCGTTTGGAGGCAGATTTGTGATGACCCAAAGGGTCATCTTATGATTTAAGACACCATTATGGGCTCATTAACCTTAAAAAAATTAAATTTATTCACCTCAATTTGCGTGCACATACTGGACGTGAATCCGAAAAGCCTTTATGTGAAAATATATGAAATAATATTTTTTGTGAGTTAAAAATTAATTTTTAGTTGACTTCAGTCGACGTTTTGAGTAAACAGACCCGGACTCCTGTTCTGACGGTCCCGGGAGGTCCGTAGTAAAATATGGGACTTGGGCGTATGCCCGTAAGCGAATTACGAGGTCCCTAGCTCAAGTAATGAATTATTGATGAAAATTGATAAACTGAAATTTAAAGGAATTAAAGAAAAGATGTAATGTTTGAACTCGTTGGTATCGGGGCCGTATTTTGGTTCCAGAGTTCGGTACAAGTTGATTATAATATTTAAGTCCTATCTGTGAAATTTGATAAAAATCGGAGTTTATTTGACGTGATTCGGACGTCCGGTTGAGAAGATAGTGAAATTGAAATGTTCTTGAGGAATTCGTGAGTTTTAATGCTAAATCCATAGTTTTAGGCATTATTTTAGCGATTTGATCGCACGATCGTTCCGTAGGATGTTTTTAGACTTGTGTGTATGTTTAGTGTGGAGCCCCGAGGCCTCGGGTGAGTTTCGGGTAGGCTTTGGGATGTTTTAACTTAGGAAAATCTGGTGTTTTAACTGTTACTGGTGCACTGATCCATTATTCTTCGCGATCGCGAAGAGTGAAAAGTCTGGGGGTCGTTTTTGTTCTACGCGAACACGAAACACTCGTCGCGAACGCGAAGCACTGGGGGGATTGCCCTTCGCGAATGCGACCTGGCTACCGCGAACCCGATGAGTTATGGGCCTGGGGGAGGGGAATCTCGAATTGTTCTACGTGAACGCGACCACCTGGTCGCGAACGCGATGGCCATCTTGAGAAATGCATTTTGAATGCGTACAGTTCATTGCGAACGCAAAGGCCATTGGGTCGCAACTCTCCGTGATCGCGACAGGCCTCTCGCGAACGCAATGAAGGCCTGTCCAGCGACTTAAAAATAGAACCTAGAACGGGAATAAGCCATTATTTCATATTTTCAAAACCAATAAGACCTAGAGGCGATTTTCAATATACAAGTTCTTCCCCAGAGTGTTGGTAAACGATTCTAAACTATTTTCTTTCGATGACCCATTGTTTTTCATCACTTTTCAATCAAAAATCAAGGGTTTTCATGGTAGGAATTGGGGATTTGGGTAGAATTAAGGAATTTGGTAACATTGAAATTTAGACCTTGAATTGGGGTCGGATTTCTAAACTAACTACATATTCGGGCTCGGGGTTGAATGGGTAAATGGAATTTGGTCTGAACCCCGAGTTTGGACCAAGCGGTCCTGGGGTCGGTTTTTTACGTTTTTTGGAAAAACTTAGGAAAACCATGATTATGCATTAAAGTTAATTCCTTTAGCAATAATTAATGATATTGAAATAATTATGATTAGATACGAGTGGGTTGGAGGTGAATTCGAAAGGAAAAGCTGTAATTGAGTAGTGAGTGGCCTGCGAGATTGAGGTAAGTATTTGGTCTAACTTTGACTTGAGGGATTAGGAATTCCCGACTTAAATGCTATATGAAATTATATGTATGTGGTGTATAGGTGAGGTGAAGAGTACCTATGCGCCACCAAATTATCTGTTTAGCATGTTCCCTTCCCCGTTTTCAATTTATTATATTCATGTCTTAACTGTTTCACGATTTTTTATGCTTCCATGTCTACTTGTTTTCTGTCTAATTGTTTTGTTAGATATTGTTTCACCTATTTGAAAGTATTAATTTTTCCTTAGCTTCATTTTGGTACATTAATGGTTGAGCTGGTGGTTAGTGTTTCATGATATATTCCTGTTGGTTTCGCTGTGTAGTAATAATTGGTGAAGTTTCTTAATTGTACAACTTTCCGTTTACATTGGTTGAGACGTAAAATGTTGTGAGGGATTTTGATCTAGATTGTGAAACCCTTATTATAAATGGTGAAATGTGATTGTCTGGTGGGAGCGGGTTGCACGCAGCAACAAGGAGTAATAAGGGTGGACAGGTTGGATCGGGTTGCACGCTGCAACAGGAGGAATACAGGTGATATATATATATATATATATATATATATATATATATATATATATATATATATGTTGAGGAGTAATAAGGATGGACAGGTGGGATCGGGTTGCATGCCGCAACAAAGAGTAATAAGGAAGAATATTCATGTTGCTACTGGTTATATGATGGATACTGGAATACCCATTGTTTTATTTGTTGTTCTTCATATTTTGCTTTTACCGTTATTTAAATAGTAACATGGGAATTCACGTAAGAATTGGTTATAGCTGAGATCTGGAAAGATAGCTGGGTTATTTATTTATTTACTGCAAGTTACTGTTTCATTTAGTTTAGTATTTCCTTGTTGCTTTATTAAGCATTGTATACAGGTTATATTATAAATGCCCCGCCGTAGCCTCGTCACTACCTCGTCGAGGTTAGGCTCGGCACTTACCAGTACATGGGGTCGGTTGTACTGATACTACACTCTGCACTTCGTGTGCAGATCGAGGTTCCGGTCAGAGTTGATTTCGAGTAGTAGATGATTGTTCGCACGAAGACACGAGGTAGATCTGCTGACGTCCGCAGATTCCTAGAGTCTTCTCCATATTATGTATTTACTGTTTTATTTAATTCAAAACATTCATATATTTTCTTTGAGCCAAACACTTGTAGTAAATTCTTAGTAGTTCGTGAATTGTGACTCCAAACCCTGGGTAGCTAGATATTAGCATTAATTTCGTGATATCATTTTATTACTTCATACGTTATTTTGGTATCATTTATTGGATAGTATTAGACTTCTCATATGTTTTTAATTGTTTTAAATGTGAAACCCTCTAATGTTGGTTTGCCTAACAATAATAGCGTTAGGCGCTATCACAGTCCCGACGGTGAAAAATTCGGATCATGACAAGATTATGCGGCGACATAAAACTACGCTGGCAGAAATGGCCTTGGTATGCCAAGAAAAGGAAAAATTGCACAAGGAGGTTGTTCAACTTCGAAAAGCATTGCAAAATACTGCCCCTAGAAGTGATGATCGCACCAAAGTGAGGATTCCGGAGCCGAAGGCTTATGGTGGTGCAAGAAGTACACCAAAAAACTGGAAAAAATTTTATGGGATATGGAGCAGTATTTCCAGACTGCTCGTGTGCCGGATGATAAAAAGGTGACCATCACACCTATGGATTTGACTGATATTGCAAAAGTGTGGTGGCGTACACGAGTTGTGGAAGTGGAAAGTGCTGGGCTGCCAAGGATTGAAACTTGGGAGATGCTGAAGAAGAAATTAAAATCTCAATTCCTTCCAACCAACTCGACATGGGTTGCAAGAGATGGACTGCGTTGCTTGAAAGTGGGGTTGTGATCGACTTGTAATCGTAGTCAAGTGAAGGTTCCTTTGTAAGTTTTCGAAATTAATACAAAGATTGGGATTTTCCAGTATTTGATTGTGTTCTTGTTAAATTGCTGCCAAAATTTGTTTAAGGCCATACTTGCTGAAAATTTGGCTTAGTATTGGAAAAGGCTGAGTCAACTGTGCAACTTGACTACCGTGCGGGTGTGACTTTGAACTTACTAAAAACGCCCCGTGACAATTACTAGAGTGGAGTAGATAATAACGACTTAAAACACACTAACCAAAATGAATACGTGATGCAAGTCGGAATCACACTACTACTAGAAATATATACTAGAACTTTAATTTCTTCACTGAACTATAACGGTACTAGCATCAAAAAAATCTGCTCCAAAATTCTCGCGTGCTTCCCGCCAAAAAAGAGAAACAATGAACGGTCGCCGGCGACGATTTCTGGCGCCAACTTCATCTCCGACTCCTTCTCCGTCATTCAGCGATCTCCGTGTTAAGTTCTCGCGGATCGTTTCGCATCACGAGAAACTCAAAATCGCCTTCAATCAGCTCGATTTTCAGATCCGAACTGGCTTGCAGGAAGTACGTACAAATTCTTCAAACTCGTAGTTAAATTTTAATTTTAGAATATATTTACATTCGATCTCTCAAAAGGTGAAGCAAATGGAGAGTTGCGGATTTTAGGTTTAAATTTGGTTTTAATGCCTGATTTTTTATGTTTTAATTTGAAGGCGGCAGACGTATTTGAATCCTTAGCTAATCCACTGATGAAGCTCGTAGGACTGAAGACTGTTGAAATGGCTGAGGAAGGAAAATTTAGTACCGTTGTCGTCGATTATAATAATTTTTGTGCCGATGTACTCTACTATCAAACTCTTATACTCTGCTATCTCCATGTGTTTAATCAGATATCTAAAATTCTAATTGAGTGAGTTGATTCGTGAAGATATTAAACTCCTACGCATACACTGTCGTTCAATTAATGTTACCTTTTTTGGTGACAGGACTTTAAGAGAAACGAGAATGGAGCTGAAACGATGGTGAGAAATGAGGATAGTGAAATTGAGGTAATAAGTACGAGTTTTGAGCTTGTGCATGCGTTAATAATGTCATATTCACTTCTTTTTTTATGACTGTATTCGACTGAAAACTGAAGCTCCAGATGTTAGTTTAATTTATGTATTATGTTATTCGTAGTGGTTGAAAATCTAGTTTGATAGACAAAGTAACTAAGTATAAATTTTGAATGGTTAAATGATTTTGAAGTTTTGAAACTTGTGAGAGTTGTAATAGTTTCATTTTGGAATATTGCGAAAGAGTGTCGCATAACTGTGAAACTAAATTGGAGAGCCAATGCTTTTCAGCAGCTATGAGTGTATAATCAACCAAGTGGGTGGACATTATTTTCATTCGAATGACAAAAGCACGAAATTTGAAGTAATATCTATGTTCCATTTAGATCTGAAATTCTTACCTCTTACTCTGTGTTCGTGTATCCCAAAATTTTGTTATCTTTTGGTGGTAGATACAATGTTAGTCATTGTTCAACATGGAGGTCTAAGCTGAGTTTATAGTAAGGTAAATTGGCTATATACAACCAGATGGAAGAGTACTTCAAGATGTTGGCAAATATACTACTTGTATCATGCTTGATGAATAACACGACTTAATGGATTGCTGGGATTGGCTGACTCTTTAAAAGATTCACATGAATTTCCACATAAGTTGTTTGAGTCTAGATGTGAAATAGGTTTCTCAATCTGCAAATGCAGGAAGAAGGCTATATGAATAGAGCCAAAACAGTTGGCAAAGAGCTAATTCAGAAACAAGAGATGCAGCTAAAACATTTGATCCATGTGCTAAGACAAGTTGAAGCCCAAGTAAATTCAAGCCAAACCAACATTCTTCAGACCCTTGGTGACCATCAAACTTCCATACATAATGTTTTCAAGAAAGCTGTGGCATATGTTTCTGCCATTCACCATAGAGGCGAAAACGATAGCACTTCTGTGATCACAATTCAACTTTTGAAATACATATTTCGTCTCGTTGTTGCTACACTGAGCTCGGTAGAGTCTAGAGTGGACAACCTAGTGGACGAGCTAGCTAGAAAAATGTGTAGTCCAATGGTCGACTTTGTAAAGGGTCTTAAGCTCGAAATCAGATCAGGAAGATGCCATCACCTATTGAGCATAGTGGAAGAGATGGGAGGAGCAATGAGAACAGGGAGGATCGAGTTGGAGGAAGCAAGGAAGAAAGCAAGAGTAGCAGAACACAATAGACTTGATGCATTGTACAAGTTGAAGAAATCAGAAGAAATGGCAAGGAATCACCAGTTCCTCTTGGAAGCCAAGAACGGATCAAAGGAACAATCTGAGCATGAGAAGGTATTCTTCATACTTCATTAATTTACTGCAAATTCACTGGATGCTAACCATGTTTCGGCCTGACGAAAATGTGTTGGCAAGGAGAGCACTGTCTCTCAGAGGCCTTGCTTGTTGATGAATTAAATCTACCCATCCCATACTGCATATGCTGAGATATGCCGCTGTCTTTATTTGTCTTTCTATACCAATACTTTCTGAAATCATTAGCTACTTGATATAATCTTCCGTTATTAATAGGAATTATGATCATTTTTTCCAGTTAACGAAATCAATGATTGTTTGGACTACACGCTTGTCAGGATGCATATATGCTTATGAAGAAATAGTAAATGCAAAATTTTATTTGGAAGAAATTATCCGAGACACCAGTCGAATAGTCACAAATGCATTCTTTGCCTTCCTTGTGGTTAGACATGGTGCTGCTTTACAACTTTCATTTCCCCTTTCTTGCTAACTTTTGTGGGCTGTAGCATCATAGGAATCCAAATTGTCATTTTTTTTCATTTTAAATGTCAAATGCATATTACTATAAAAAGGTTCAGATAGGAGCTGCATTTGGGAAATAGCGTTTTCTGCTATGCTAAATCTTTTAGTGCTACTGACTGTGCTATTGCTTGTAAGTTGTTTTATTGTGAATCTTGTTGTGAAGGACCAGGGTCATGCTAAAGAGGACAACCTACTGTGGGAGCTGCTAAAAAAGAAGAGAAAATTGGGAATGGGAAATGGGAGCAGTAAACCGTGCGGCCTTGCACTGAGCCAGTTGAGTCCACAAACCCCACGCTTGGCTCCCTCCTCTTCACCTATGTACAGTTCAAATGGGAGCCATTTGCTACCCATGATACCCCTGGGTTCCTCACCTTCAGCGACATATCCGCAACATAAACCTCAGAAGAAGATTACATCCGGATTTCGTACTTCAAATTTTAGCATATAGCAAGCAGGTTTCTTGCTGATAGGTGGGAGTTGGAGCAATTAGGCTGTGGCTTGGTTTTGGTAACGATACTTTGATATCCTCTGTTACTTTAGCTGCGAGGAGCTTCATAAGTTTGCAATTCTTGCATTTTGTTATTCCATCATGTTGGCAGTATAAAGGTAAGTGCGTTCACTGATTAAATTTTCCAAACCATGAAATTTCCTCTGTTGTACACATGCATGCACTGCTATGTCCCAATTGCAGTAGTATTATATGAGTAAGAGAAACATACGATATTATCCTCAAGAAAGCAGTATAGTTTATAGTTTAAAGAATACAATAATGGAAATGCAGTTGCAGTAAATGACATGCTACCTGATGTTATTACATATATTGACAGAGGTCGAGGAACTAAATAAGCAATCTACATACCATGTCAGTTCAGTATGATAACATTGCTTCTAGAGAGATATTAGAAATCTAAATCGGACTCCTCTGTCCTTGTTTTTTTTACTTGAAGTTTTGTTATTCTCCTGGTTGTGAAAACATATAGCACGCATTCATTAGGATTATGTACCTCACCGTGTAGTGCAGCTTCAGCATATTAAAACGCTGCTGCTCCAAGTAACATTCAGCTCAACTTTTTTCCTTTTTCCTTAAAGTGAAATAAAAAATAATTAAGAACTCCTCTGAAACAAGATTGGGCTAATGCAATTGTTTATCCATATCCACTAAGACCAAGTTTGGAGTTTCGGACTGCTCTTATGGTTTGGGCCTTCATTCTTAACCCAACCACGAGATGGGTACAAATTCAAAATATCCGTCCGCCATAATACTGAAATTAAGAAGTTGAAAGAGAGATTTAAGTTGTTGATGGCAGCTCTTGTTGTCGACACTTGTGGTCTACAACAATCATCCGGTATAATCCCACAAGTAAGATTTGGGGAGGGTAGGATGTACGCAGCCTTATCCCTACCCTGGGAGGGCAGAGACTGTTTTCGATAGACCCTCGGCTAATAAAAATGAGAGAAGCACTGATAGCAAGTAATGACTAAACAAATAATTAGAAAACTAAATTGAAAAAAACAACAAAGAACATGAAAAGAGATACTGATAACAAGTAATAGCCAGATAACATATTTAGAAAACAGAGAATATAAAAAGGGGTAGCGATACACATTATTGTTGTATCACTTGAGGTAAAAATCTCATAGTCGATGTGGAAATAGTTGTCACATAAGAGCCAAAGAGGAGGGCTAACAACACGACTAACCAAATTAAGTACGGAGTAGGCGCAATATTAATTACAGATGATGCGTAGTAATTAAAGAACTTAACTTATATAACTTGATAGTATAATTTATTGTTACATTATTGGTGTAATTTAACGGATTATAATACATGGCCTACCATATTTTTGAGCTTCTCACCCCATTCTTAATAAAGATAATATGTAGTTATCTTCTAAACAATCAAACATTATATAAAGTTTTTACTTTGTGAGTATTGATATATTAAATTTTAAACTTACAGTGATATGTAGTATCTCCTACTTCGGTGAGAAAATGTAACATGAAATAGTAAGTGTGGATAGGATTTGATTATTAGAACTTATGCAGTCAAATTTGATATTTCAGGAATTGGGCGCCGAAATAATAGTTGATATTTGGGGTTCGTCTTTATTATTTACGTTTGAAATCAAACATGGCCCAACTTAATTAGTCACGCTCTTAAATTAATCTTTTTTCCCCTCACTCACGTGTACATGATTTTCGTGTAAATTAGAAGGACACGCAACTCCAGAAATTCAAATTTTAAGTAGTTCAATTTTTAAGTACAATTTTGTATTCAAGTTTCTATTGTTCAATTGCAACTTTAAAAATTCGAATTTTAAGTAGTTCAATTTTTCAGTACAACTTCACTTTCAAACTTTGAAATCTTAAGTAGTTAAATTTTTCAATACAACTTCAGGTTTAAAATCTGAAGTTCTGAAACATAAACTTGTTTTTCGAATTTCAACAATCAAACAAACGATTGAACATCCATATCTACTCCAAATAAGCTCAAATTTAAAACATAACTTTCAAATATCATAAAGAACAAATCTCAATTATCAAATTATTAAAACAATAACAAATGTAACAAATCCATTTTACAACTAAGAATAAGAAGAAATCCTAAATACAAAGAAGAAAGAAAACATCAACTAAGAAGAAGAGAAAAATGCATGTACATGAAGTTACTAAAAGAATGAGTACCAGTTAAATATTTTTAAAAGTGAATATAAATTCAATTGGTAGCACAGCACTGGGCGCCGCAAAATTTTTACAAATTAGAAGCACGCAAACTAGTAGCTAAGAAAGTTATTGGAAAAATGAAAATGTATTATCGCTATAAAAATAATAGCCGAAAAATATATATTTTTTGTATATATATATATATTCTGTATGTTGTATACAAAAATTATATAAATTTTATATATTTTTTTAACTACTAATATAAATAGCTTGTGGCGCATTCTAAAAATAATAATATTCCAAAGTTATTACTTATTAGTAAAATGTAGAGAGCCCGACAATAAACAGAGAGAGAATAATAAGAGGCTATAGGAAAATATTAGAGCCAAGCAAATTACTGTTTACAAGTTTAGCACCCATTGGGTAATGATGATCAATGATTTATAATTATCAGAGCCAAAAAGAAAAATCGATACACGTGTTGATACTGCAGCGGTAAAAAATTAGATGGTGGGTCGGTGCCTACAAGAAAAATGGCCATACTGAAATCTCATCCAAATGTTAATATTTTTAGCGGCAATAATGCTAGTTAAAAGTTAAAACCCCACCCGTCGTTCATTGGAATTTTTTTTGGGTGGGGCGGCTCGTAAATAGTAAAGAAGGAGAAGATGGAAGGGGCAAGATTTTAGTGAGAGTAGTAAGAGGGTGTTTGGCTAAGTTTAAAAGTTAGTTAAATTAATTTATAAGTATTTTTTTGATTTTTTACGTATTTGGTAAAATTAAAAGTATTTGTAAGATAAGTGCTTATACGTCAAAATAAGCCAAAAGTCATAAGCTCGTCACTCTAACCTATGAATTTTTAGCTTATAAGCACTTTAAGTTTGATCAAAAATTTTACTATTTTATCCTTAAAATATTCTCTTTTAGAGCAAAAGTCTTACATCGATACTCATTGCCTCAAGTACTATTTCAACCTAGCACCCCCTCCCCTCCCCCCCTCCCACATCTTCAAGTCTGCAATTCTCATTCATTATTTAAGATAAGCAAATTCTTTATTCCTTTACATATTTATATCTATGTGATTGTGTATTTATCTTTCAACTGTATGTAATAAATGAGGACATATCAAATTTTTGGTGTATCAATGTTTGTTTCTCGTCAAATATTTTGTCTTATTTAGGTTAATTTATTACTGAGAAACTTTTATCAATTTACTAATTATTATAACTTATGATTATATGCTTATCATAAAATAAATTATATTTATCATAAAAGTTATCTTATCTAAGCACAGTTGTATTTAAAATAACATGACAAATAGAATATTTTATATTTGGATCGATTTGGAATCTAAAATTTTGAAGAAATTACGCCCTTATAAGTGTAAATAGTTCTAAGGTTATTTAAGTAATTTTAATAGAAAAAGAGTTTACCAGCGTTTTTTTATCAAATACTGAAGCAGCTTATTATCAATTTCAGCACTTGTATCCAAACACGTGACTGATTGTTTATTAAATCGATTTCAGCACTAAAAAGTGCTTTTCAGCACCTAATGCTTATCAGCTATTTCAAATCAGCTAATCCAAACGGACTCTCATTCTACACTACTATTAAATATTAATCCCTGTACAAGAGTGTTTTTAGGCTACCTGAGACGAGCAACTTAGCCACTGATGCTTGCATTAGGATAGACTATGTTGCTTATTCACAAACATTGTGCGAACGTGGAATACTTCGTGCACTGGGTTGTCCTTTACCTTTTTATTCATTGGTTCATCATTTTCCCAAGAAGGCATGGAAGATATACGTCAAAGAGTGGAGCAAATATCGCAAGAATTTGAAGCAACTCAGGCTTTGATCCAAAAATTGTTTAAAAAGAAAAGCAAGAAAGGCAGTCAAGCTGCAATGGAATCTGAGTCTGAGGAGGAAACTGAGTCTGACTGGGCTTTGAGATGTGACTTTCATAGTGTTGGAAGATGTTGTTACATGTCAAAATTAATGTTGTTTGATTAATTGGTTAGATTGTTATAAATATTACTGTTCGTTTTGCAGTAAATATTGAATTTGAATTGTTATACTAGGTGTTTGGTTGGTCTTTTTAATTTGGCAAGTGGTGTAATTAAAAATAAAGCTGAATTCTGCTAAAACTTTTCCAGATTTGGGACTGAATCAGTAGCAAATTTTACCAAAAATTACCCATATCTGCGACTGATTCGGTCGCAAATTAAGAATTTCTGCATTTTTTAATAAATTAATGCTCAATATGTACGACTATTTCGGTCAGAATATTTAATTAAAAATTAATTTATTATTTAATTTTCCGACGGAATCCTTGGAACATTTCATTTTTATTTTTATTTTTATTAGTTTTGATTAGCGACCGAATCAATCGCAAATTTACCAATCAACTCGCAATGACTTTAATTCAAATGGTCCTTTATTTTTCAGTTTTCATTGAAAAATTTCGACTGATTCGATCACAAATATTTTTCGACTATGTATTTTCCGACCGACAAATTTCCATTGAAAATCCGTCGGAAAAACACAATTTCCTACTATATGGCATTGATTTGGCGGTCGGAAATGGACTTTTTTCTAGTAGTGATGAGGCGAGCAACTCAAGGCGTAAGGTGTATAAGAGAAATGTTTCATCGATCAATATTTTGTCCAATAAAATTTAGCTCCATGAATCTCTTTGAATGCTCAAATGTTGTTTTATCTTGAGAGTCACAATTTAACCTTTGGAACTACTCATTACTACAACTCTCACATTTGTTCATTCTTTCTTTATAGTTATAGCATACATTTTACATATTGTAGCCCTCAACTCGACTGTTCATTCAGGTGTCTCATTCGCTATAGGGTTAATGTCAAAATTAATTTACTAGCTTAGTGCTAACATTCCTGTCCAAGCTGTTAGGTTTTTGGATTAATAGTGCAAAGGTAGCTTTCTTTATTCTCTACATAAACAAAGTATCAGAAGTACTGCACAAGGTATAATGTTCAAAAGTCCATTGCCAAAGTTGGAAAAATAAATTGATGTTTTCCATACAAGGACTGAGAATTCCTTATTAATTTCTTGAAAGTGCACATTGAAATATGTGTGTTTGGTATATGTTTGACCAAAAAGTATAAAATCTTTTTGTTTAACTAATTAAATAAAAAGATGATGGGTAAATCCTAGTTAACTATAATAAATTTTATGTCTAACACGCGCTTATATGAAAATGTACAACAACACTAGAAACAATTTAATACCAAGGGTATTAAAAGATGTAGTTATGGATGAATGGTGGAACAACGATGAGCAATAACTATACAAAATGACAATAAATGTAAATAGAATGATTAATTCACCCAAATATTGAATGAGGTGGATGATTCGACAACAAGGTAAAACAAATGGATATTGAGAATATATGAGATTTTCTCGGATCTGATGCGAGAAAAGGTGGAACAAACAACAAGTCGAATCACTATGGAAAGGTGATAATTTTGTATTGTCTTTCTAGAGTCAACTTTTCATAAGAGTTCTTATCATAATCAATATTACATGCCTCTTGCCCTATCTGTTCTACTATTTATATGGGATACTCCCAAAAAATCCTAAGAAAGTACAGCAGAGGGAATATTCCCTTTGAAACACTAGCTGTTATTCCTTTTCCTACTGCTCAACCTTGGCATAGATGGCTTACTTGGCGACCCTATATTGTCAACCCCTGGTCGATCTAGACCTAGTCGCCCATGATGAGCCACTGTCCTCGCACTTGATCACTTCTTCATGCCGAAATTTCTCGGTCGGATTTTGTCCCATACAGTTAGTTCCTCCACTTATCGGGTCGTCTTTTTGGTCGACCTCAATGAGCAGACTCCATCAATCGCAATTCTTGAGAAATTCGGACGTGGAGGTCGAGTAATGGTGATTGATGTCGAGGTGATGACGTGTCGCTCCAAGAGCTGCGATCAATGAGGCAGGTTCAGGGTGACGTCACAGCCGCATATGTAATCAATACGCATCTTCCCGATGTGTTGCATCGTTCCTCGAGCCCCTGTCATTTCGATTCTAGGGCTATTGGCGGTTGTTCGCATCTATTGGAGCGCCGTGATTTTCTATAAATAAGAAGGAGGAGACCCTTTGGAGAAAACTTTACATTCTATGATTTCTCAATCCTGCACCTTGCTTCTTCTTCTTCTTCATGTGCTCATACTTCCTGCAGCTTCTACCATCATATTCCTTCTATACTTCTGGTTCCATCGTTTCTATATTATCAAAAGATGATTAGTGTACCTCCTAACCATGAGGCGACCTCGGACCCAATCCCTTTGTCAATGGTTGTGCCTTCTGACGGAGGGGAGGTCACTGCCATGGATGATGAAAGCTTCCCTAACGTGGAAGAAGTCATTCCCCGTAACCCAAGCACCAGGTCGGATTTCTCAAAGTTACCTTCACATGACCTCGAGCCTGTGAAATCCGAGATGGGGGCAACCCATATCGCCGCACTTAGGTCCAAATACAACATCCCTGCTCATGTCGACCTGGTTCCAGCTGGGGACAACGTGATCCAAGTTCATCGTCCCGAGTATTGCGCATTTTACGCATACCCATTCCAAGTCGGTTACTCTCCCCCTCTTCCTCCGTTGGCATAGGAGTTCTGCCCTTACTACATCATCTGCCCGACCCAGCTCTCCCTAAATTTATAAGGTCTTCCTTATGTTGTCAAAATTTGTGGAGCTGGCCGGTTATGGACTTTATATCCGCTATTTATTGCACCTCTTCGCGCCAAGCTTCCATAGGGGCACGATGATTCATCTTGGCCACCGCGGGATCAAGGGTCTAGTGGCAGGAATGGACGAAAAGGCGAATCGCCGGTTTTGGTTCAACTTCTTTTTTTGTCAAAACCGAGGACGTGGTGGCGAACCTTAGTGGATTTCCCGAGCAGTGGAACTTCGCTCGTAAGTGCTTTTGTTGATTGAAGTACATTCCTTCCCTTTTTTTTGTTTTGTGTCTTAACTGTCCTCTTTTTTTTTTTTTGTAGCCGAGAAACTTCCTCCTTCGTTGGTCGCCGATATTTGTGACTGGATGGCCCAAGTCTTGCCTCACACCGTAGGGATCCACGACTGGGCGTCTTTCAACAAGAATTTTAGACCCAAGCCTTCGACCGGTAAGTTGGATTCCGACCTTTACTCACTTCAACCTCATTAAAGTTCCCTTGCTCTCTTTCCCATTTTTTTACTTACAGTTTCCCTTTGGTGTTAGGTCGTAGAGCTTCGAGAAAAGCGAAGGCTCCCTTTCCCGTATTTCGCTAATCGGGTGCCTCAACCTGGTCGCAGTTTGTGCTGATTGAGTCTGTAAGGAATACTTATTCACAGACTCCGACTTTGAGTGGGCCTGACCGTCGGGCTGCTCCACCAGTGCAGACTCCAGCCCTCCCAGTATTACATATAGTGGACAAATCTTTGTCGGGCAAGGAAGAAGTGGCTCCGCTGAAACAGTGGAGAGTTGAGGTCGGCGGTGTGGTTACGATCATGGCCGCACCCGAGAGTGATGCTGCTTTGGGAGTAGATTCTGCACGCCCTACATCCGCGGAGACTGTTCCTCCACCATAGGTCACCGTGAAAGGCAGGCGGTCAGAGGCAGCTGAGGTTGCTATGGAAGGAGGCGGTTAGAGGCACTGGAGGCCGCATCTTTGTCCACCGAGGAGAAAGGAAAAAATGTGTCCGTGGACGATGATGAGTCTGGTTCCAACATAGACGCCGAGGAGGTACAAATGTTCGACGAAGGATTCACTCAGGTAGAGGTGAGAACAAAGGTATCTACCCAAAACATCGTCATCCCTTTGGACTAGAACTTGCTCACTCACTCAGAGAGCGTCGTCCTAACTTTGATCCCCCTATGCACGGGCGCCGAGAATATGACCTTGCAGACACTTAAGGATGCCGACATGTCGGTAGGCATCTCCGGGATGGCCTACGAGTAAGTTTTTTTCATTTTTGTGTTCTCGTACCTTTTCCTTTTCTTTACCTTGTTCATCTTTGCTGACTGTTTTCTACTTGTTTATCAGACTCTCATTACGGAGATCGAGTGCGCCCGTCGAGAAGAGAAGAGGAAGGATCTCTACAAAAGGATGGAGTCCAATTATAGGGAGTATTTTACCAAGCACCGTGCCTTGAGCAGCATACTCGGCGAGGATGCTCAGTTCCAGTCTCTCCGGAACGAGCTAAGGCAGAAGGATGATGAGATGAAGCAGAAGGACGATGAGCTCGTGAGAGCCATCGGCAGGCGTAGCGATCTCGAAGGAACGTTGAGAGTCAAAGAGGATGAACTTGAGGTGATCAAGGGGTTTATGGCCGAGTGCGTCGACCTTCAAGCTCAGGGGGCATCCTTGCGGGCCGGGCTCGAGTAGAGTGAAGCTAGAGCCAACGACTTGAGTAACGAGTTGGCCATAAAAGCGGTGGAATTGAAGAGAGCCAAGAAAGATAGGACAGAAGCTATGGCAGAGGTGGCGGAATTGGCGGGTTCCATCCGTGTCTTCAGATCTGAGCGGGCAAATAAAGTGGAGACGTCTATGCTTAAGGATGCGAGACTTGAAGAACGGATTGGTGGCCTAGAGACAGAGGTTTCAGACATGAACGAACAGATTGTCGTCCTCAAGACCGAGAAGACGTAGATACTGGCTCAACTATCTTCTTCCCATGTTTCCACTTATCCCGATGTTCCACGGGATTTGTACGATAAGTGGTTTCATGTTGAGGCTCATCTATACATATTCAGGGGCTTAATGACGGCCGGGAAAGCTTTTGAGGAGGAATTTGAGGATGCTCGTGTTAAGGCATGTGCAGCTCGCGACGCTTGTGGCTACAATCCCGGTACGCCCGGGGAGGGTGATGGTGAAGATGATTTAGACGGGCTCGAGCCAGGTGCTTGGTATGATGATGAATACTCCGAGGGTGCTGGTGATGATGGCGATGGGGGTGAGGTTTCCGAGTAGTGTATTTGTTTTGTACTTCTATTGTTCTTTTTTGCTTTTTGTTTTGCGGGCATCTGCTTTGATTGTAATTCAATTAGGCTGACTGTAAGTTGAGCTCTTGCGAGGTCGAATTGTTGCTTAATTAGTTCAAGTCGAGTTGTCTGCAAGTGTCTTAATTAATTCAAGTGAGGTCGAGTATGACTTGATTCGAACATGATCGAACGTTAGTTGATCCAAGGTCGAATGTTGACTTTAAAATTGATTCGAACGAAGTCTAATGTAACTCAATTCGAGCGAGGTCGAATGTCGACTTTTAAATTAATTTGAATGAGGTCGAATGTAAGTCGATTCGAGCAAGGTCGAATGTTGACTTTAAAACTTATTCGAACGAGGTCGAATGTAAGTCGATTTGAGTAAGGTCGAATGTTGACTTTTAAATTAATTTAAACGAGGTCGAATGTAAGTCAATTCGAGCAAGGTCGAATGTTGACTTTAAATTAATTCGAACAAGGTCTAATGTAAGTTGATTCGAGCAAGGTCGAATGTTGACTTTAAAATTGATTCGAACGAGGTCGAATGTAAGTTGATTCGAGCGAGTTCGACTGTCGAATTTTAAATTAATTCGAACGAGGTCGAATGTAAGTCGATTCGAGCAAGGTCGAATGTTATTTCCTGGATTGGCGTAATGTTTAAACTTGGTGGAGACATGTGAACATCGTGTGTTTGCATATTTTGCTTTGTTTATACATTCATTGGAGAAGTTTACATGTTTTTGCTCCGTCATACATACATTGGAGAAGTCCCAGTCTATCTACTCCCTTCATTGGTCGACCTAGAAAGTAGTTGAGAGGTCGAGCGATGAACTTATACTTAACTTTGAGATATCCTCTTCATCGTCTCATTAAAAACCTCCCCGAGAAAACTCAATTGGGACAAAGCTCGGGTGAGGGAAAAAGAGTACGACTTGGAGGACGTCTATCCTTAGAAGTTGAAGTATTTGAGGTGGGAAACGTTCCAATTGTTTAGTAGTAATTTTCCTTCCATTTTTTCTAGTTAGAACGACCATTTTCTTACCGCCGCAGTGATTTTGTATGGGCCATCCCAATTGATCCCCAGTTTGCCTTCCCGTGGATCCTTGCTCGCTTGTGTTTTGTCGTTGAGTACATAGTCCCCGACTACGAGCGGCCTAACCTTGGCTTTTTTGTTGTAGTATCGCTCTGCTTGCTGTTTTTCGGCTACATTCTTATGCAAGCCATGTCTTTTCGTTCTTCAGCCTCGTCGAGGTCTTGCTTTCTTCTTTCACGATTGCTTGGCCCGCTCTCATTTGAATATCTTAGACTTGGTTCTCCGACCTCGACCGGTATCACTGCGTCAGTCCTATTGAAACCCAATTTTTCCTCAAATCACTTTTAAACTTGCATATATACCTTCAAAATCAGTTTTTATAATAATTGGTATTTTTCTTTAATTTTTCCACACTTTTATTAATTTATCTAGTATTTTATCTCCAATAATTAATCATAAATTGCATTACAAATGATTTCAAAACATTCATTGGCTTAATCATTTTTTTTATCCTATTAAGATTTAATTATTTCACAATTAGCCAAATTGACATTATTTGGCTATAATTGCAATAACTTTGCAATTATAGCCTAATTATATATTTTCTGCCATTTCTACTCGATAATCAGTCATTATATTTTTTATACTAATTAGTCACTTTAATTTCATATATTTAGAATTAATTCCATTTTTATAATTCTTAGCCATTTTATTAATTATTTATCTATTTTTATGGGTATTTAACATTTAGCCTTTTTTAATTTTTGATTTTTACCCAATTAACCCGGACCCCTTAACCCAATTAATACCCAGCCCAGTCTTCAAATCTCACCCGACCCAATCCCTCTTTGATCTGAGCCGTTGATTAATTCAAATCAACGGCCCAGATCTCTCTCTTCCTTAATGAACCCCTAAATGACTACCCCCCTCCGTTCATTTCCCCCCTCACTCGTAACACTCAACCGCCTCTCTCTCTCTCTGAATCCTCTCGACTCTCTCTAGAACCTTCATCCCCCTGAGCTCTGTCTCTCCTTCTCCGACCACCCCCCCCTGCCGGAAACTATGGAGTTTCTACCTCTCCTCGACCTTATGGCTCCGCCATTCATGCCCGTGTCACCGGTGGAGGCTCTCAAGCAACCCTGAGGCAGTCCACTCCCATCTCCAATCTCATGCCATGCTTTCCGGCCTCCTATGGCCGTTCGAGTAAGATCCTTGCATTTTTCGGACAAACGCCGGTAATATCTAAGCCTTCTTCTCCTTTTGGGTTTTCTCTGGAAATCCTAGCTTTAAACCGTCCGATATTTTTAGATCTGTGACGGATCTATGTCTCTTCTAAGGTTTTCACCTGTCTTCTCTTAAAACCCCTTTGTTTTTCAAACGATTCTTTATTTTTAAGAACTAAGGTTTCTTAACCCCTTTTTAAAACACTTTATCTTCTGATTCCTAGTACTAATCTATGATTCCCAGTAGGATTTTTAACATTTTCACTTGAGTCTCCTCTTTTACCCTAATTATTCTGGTGAAACCCCAATTTTAGGGTTTGATTTCGTATTATTTGCTATGTTTTCTTATCTGTATGTTCTTCTGGATTTTCTCTATGTTCTATGCTCCCCGCTTTACTTTGGTTGTTAGGTTTCCAACCTTCTACTGTTTCTATGATTTCTTGCTTAGAGCTTCACTGATTTTTGTGCTATTTATTGTTTAACAGACTGGATCGTATCGACTTTTTTACATAATATTCTCTACTGATCCTATTGATTTCTCCAAAGATGTGATATCTTTTCTCGAAGTTGTGACTCCTGTATGTTTTCCTTAGAGTCTTTTACTGATTTGAATTACTTCCTTATTTGTGAGATGCTTTCCATAGTTAGCACTGATGTCTTGTGGTTTTCAGTCTCATCTGTGATTCTTTGACTGATATTTGAAATTAAATTGTAGTCTACTTTATTTATGTGCATAAATATTCTTCAAATACTTAGCATATATTTTCCTTACTTGGAATATTCTGTATTTGGTCTTTATTACATGCTACATGTCTTTACCCCTCATATTATAGTAAAATCTGTTCATAATTGATTCTTTCCTTATGTAACACTAATTGTGTCCGTTTGAACTAGGACTCCCTAATTAAGGGGAGTCCAGGTCTGTGATTGATTCTTATTGAATACTACTTCCATTATTATGTTAAACCAATACTCCTTACCTTATTTCTACTCGTTTTCAAAAGCTATAAATACTTCTACTCTCTCATTAACAAACACGAACAATATACTGTTTTGAACTCTCTTACACATATATACTCTCCTGTTTCTCTTGATGTTTACTTGCTACTAAGTCGGATGAAATCCAAGACTGAGTGATTATACTGTTCTATTGCTCTACACACTACTGCTCTACTTCTCTTCACTTTATTGCTCTCCACTTTGCACTCATTCTTTCATTCAACTGGTATGTTTTCAGTTTAATTTTACAGAATCCAAAATAATATGTTTCTGTTTGTCTTACGATTCCTTCTATTTCTCTTATGTTTCTACTTGTGGTTATGTTGTTTACCTTGCAATTAGCATGCATGTTCTATCTATGTGATTTCCCCTTTCCCCCCTAGTTCAGCATGTCTATTACTCTCTCTCTCTCTCTCTTACATATTTTCACTACAATTCTGCCTTACCCCTGATTCCTAACACTATAGGCATGTATTCCTGACCCCTATTTACTATTTAATCCTGAACCCTTCCCCTGGACCTAATGTGTAACTCTGTTTAGAACCCTTAATCTAATGTTGTTAAGCTCCTGGCATGAACCCTTTGTGATGGACTATTGCTATGACTATTTAAGTTCTGTAGTACTTCTCTGGCATTAACCTGTGTTCAGATATGCTTTCACATATGAACTACTTGTCCCCAATTTCCCCTTCCTTGTTTATGATATTTTCCTTGCACTATGCATGCTGATATGGTTCTGAGTTGTTGATTGTCTTACCCTCTTCCCCTTCAAACTGTTTTTCACTAGAAGCAAAATCTGTTGTTCTCCAAAACTTATTCCAAACTACTCATTTTCAAACTACTTCAAAACTATGTCAAGCACTTCCACTATACTCTTAGACACTAGGTTCTGCCCCTCTTGTGTGAGCATTGCCTTGGGACCCTTGAGCTCCCTCTGAAATTTGACACACAAGAGCTGGCCTCTCCACACTGCACTTACTCTATCTTGGCTATGAAATCTGGGTGTGAGCACTGCCCGGGATCCTTTGAGATCTTTAGGTAACTCTGACGCACCTGGATATGTGAAAGGATGTGAACTAGTGGAATTTGAGTCATTCTGGGGATTTTGGGCCTATCAATAAGCTCCCTATAGCATAACTACTTCCTTTTCTTATTTCAGTTATGTAATTTATGCAAATGGCCTGTAATAACTACTTGTAAACTACTCTGGGGATGGATAGTAGAAAGGGAAAGGGGGACTATGTATGCTTTAGCTATTAAAAGGGTAGAAAACATGTGATTAGGTTTATATTCCTACTTGCGCAATAGAGAACATGCTTAGGACTCATTTCATGCATTAAAGATCATGTTCCCTAGGATTTATATTTTACTGTTTTCAGCATATCCAACTCACTATCATATCATTTAGATAATCCTGCGTTAAAATGTGTTAATAACCAGTACTTTGCAATCATGCTCTATGTTGTCATGTACACTTAAAGATCCTGTTTAGGGTAAACAACACTAAAATAAACTGTCACTCTTGCATCTTCTGAAATCATGCTTAATGCTGTAATTATTGTGTATTTAGAAATCCTGCTTAGAACTTTGTATATGCATCATTTTGCATCCATATTTGTGCATTAGATATCATGTTTTAGGACTCATCCTCCGCGCAATTACCAATGCATGAAAAAGGACCTAAAACTGTTTTACTATGTCTCTAAACAACTAGTGATAATTCTGCATTTGACGCAACACCTAAGTACATCATGTTTAGGCAAAACAACTCAAACAGTTCCTTTAATAATCTGGGTAATTACTGAGCATTGTCCTACGCCTAGGCAAGCCTTAGGTAATCAAAGTTGTTAAAACTGGAAATATGTCTATTTATGTATGCCGCTTAATTATCAACAGGATAAAATCAGTAAGTAAAACTGATTAGGACTTCATCTCTCAGTTATGCAATAAATCTGTCTCTGTTATTATCATTTGGATACCATGTTTTAGGATCTGAATCAAAATACCTTAACTGTGTATGAGTCGTGTTGCCTATTTGCATTACTTCTGGAGGTATACTTGTGCATTTTCTCTGCTTTTCTGTGTTTCCCCCTAATTGCAGTCTTATATGTTCTTATCTGTCTCCTTAGTGTTTTTCCTTCAAACCTGAGGGTCTGCCTAGAACACCTTTTATAGGATAGACGTCCTAAGTTCCTTCGGGACTAATAGGAAAGGACGGGTAACAGCACGCGATAGAGTTCGTGACCAACTCACGCTTTAATTACTTTCACGGGGTGGGGAAGGGTAGAATATGGATATGATGACCGGTGCTCTAATACCACGTGCAGCCCCTCTTTGGGGAGTGATTACCGGGTATTGTACTGATGTGATCCATATTGTTATAAACCTAGGATATCCTTTATATACTTAGATTGTAATCCTTTCAAAATCTAACCTTCTATTTCTTTCAAACATCTGCATGTTTAAGACTTAAATACCCTCTTATTTGAGCCTTTATTTGCTTGCTTGCTAAGCCGTACAAATTCACAAAAGTTGTTTGGCCAGGAACCACACTTTTGGATCCTGAGGGGTGCCTAACACCTTCCCCTTAGGATAATTTTAAGCCCTTACCTTATCTCTGGTTAGCAACGTAGTTGTAAATAAACCCATTTGGTCTCCTAACTCACCTTTAAAAAATCGTTAGGTGGCGACTCTCAAAAACACAAACCCCTTTCCCAAAAGGAAAGAGTTGTCCCAACCGACTGTCGAAACCCGATCTCCGCATGGAAAGAGGGAGCGGGACAAGTCCCATAGACTAGTAAGTATGGCGTTTCCCCTGTGCTCATCTTTGGCGTGGTGCGGTACGCCCACAGCACTTTAGGAAGCAGCTCTGGCCACAGTCCCTTGGTGTTTTCGAGTTTCTTTTTCATGATATTCAATATCGTTTTGTTGGAGGATTCCTCTTGTTTGTTGCCTGCGGGGTGATATGGCGTGGAGAGTATTATTTTGATGTGCCATTTCTCGAAGAACTCGGCGACCTTCTTCCCTGTGAATTGGGGTCCGTTGTCACAACTGATTTATTTGGGGATGTCGAAGCAGCATACGATGTTCCTCCATATAAAGGCGATCACTTCTTGTTCGCGTATTTGGGCGAATGCACCTGCTTCCACCCATTTAGAAAAATAGCCAATTAAAACCGAAAGAAATCGTACATTACCTCGTACGGTGGGAAGGGGGCCGACGATATTCATTCCCCATTGAATGAAGGGATAGGGCAAAGTGACTGAGTGGAGGTGCTCGCCCGCTTGGTGGATCATGGGGGCGTACTTTTGGCATGGTTTACATTTTTTAACACAATCAGCTGCTTCTTTTTTCATTGTAGGCCTGTAGTAGCCTTCTTGTATGAGACATCTGACTAGGGCTCGATTGCCGGTGTGAGCCCCGTAGTGACCCTCGTAGACCTCTTCTAGGACGCGCCGTGTCTGGTTTTGTCCCAAACATTTTGCTAGAGGACCGCCATACGTCCTTTTGTACATATCGTTGTTGATGATGATGTACCTGACTGTTTGTATTCGAAGCTTTTTTTGTTTTTTTTGTCGTTTGGGAGCACGCCATCTTGCAGGTAGGTGACAATATGGATGCGCAGTCCCAAGTTAGGTTAATAGTGCGTACCTCAATTTGGTCGATGGTCGAGTGGAGGAGGTGACCACATTCTCTTTTCCGATTATGTTTTTAATGGGCCAATTTAGCGTGGCCGTCCGCCTCGATGTTCTGCGCTCGAGGTAGTTGATCGAGCTGGCATTCGTCAAACTCGGGCAGTAACTTGCAGATCTCGGCCTGATATTTTTGTAGCCTTTGTCCTTGATTTGGAAAGTCCCTGTGATTTGATTTACTACGAGTTGTGAGTCGCATCGAAGGACTACTCTTCGTTCTCTGCACTTGAGTGCCAATTTTAACCCAACAATCACGGCCTCATACTCAACCTCATTGTTAGTCATGTCGGGACACCGTATGGACTGGCAAATTATCTCGCCTGTCGGGACCTCGAGTACGAGTCCCAGTCCAGATCCTGACGCGTTAGAGGCACCATCGGTGTACAGAATTCATAGGTCGTGTATCTTGGGGGAAGTACTAGTGGCTTCCCTTTCGACCTCGGGCATTATTTTAGCGTTGAAGTCAGCGACGAAGTCGGCAAGTACTTGCGAATTTATTGTTGTTCGCGGCTGATGGGTTATATCATGCTTTCTCAATTCAATGGCCCATTTGGACAACCTACCCGATAGCTCAGGTTTGTGCAGGATACTCCTTTGAGGAAAGGTCGTGACCACCGAGATGGGGTGGCATTGGAAATAGGGTCTAATCTTTCGTGAAGCTATGACCAAAGCTAAGGCTAGATTTTCGAGGTGGGGGTACCTCGTTTCAGCGTCGACCAAGGTCTTGCTAATGTAGTAGATTGGAGATTGCGTACCTTTATTTTCTCGGACCAGGACTGCGCTTACTGCAACGTCAGACACAACCAGGTAGATTAGGAGGCGCTCTCCAGGTTCTGCCTTAGCAAGCAACATGGACGAAGATAAGTACGCCTTTAGTTCTCTCAGGGCGTCGACGCACTCGGAATTCCATTGGAGTCCATTGTCTTTTTTTAGGACGCCGAAGAATTTTTGGCATCTATTAGAGAATCATGAGATGAACCTCGATAGGGCGGCTATACGGCCGGTCAGCTTCTGCACCTGCTTCTTGTTGGTCAGGTTTTCTGGTATTCCCTCTATAGCCTTGATTTGGTCAGGATTAACCTCGATGCCTCTTTGTGACACCAAAAAGCCGAGGAATTTTCCTGACGTTACACCGAAAGAGTATTTCTCAGGGTTCAGTATCATGTTGTACCGCCTGAGTATGTCAAAGGCTTCCTCAAATGGTCGATGTAGTCTTCCTTTCTTTTCGACTTGACCAACATGTCGTCTATATATACTTCCATGGTTTTGCCGAGCTGTTCTTTGAACATTTTGGTTACTAGCTTCTTATATGTCGCCCCTGCGTTTTTCAATCCGAACGGCATAACTCTGTAGCAGTACGTCCATGGTGGGTGATGAAAGTAGTTTTTTCCTAGTCTTCCTCCTCCATGAGGATCTGTTAGTAACTCGAATAGGCGTCCAGGAAACTTAACAGCTTGGGCCATGTTGTTGCATCGATGAGCAGATCAATGTGAGGTAGTGGGAATGAGTCTTTCGGGCATGCCTTGTTCAGATTAGTGAAATCTACGAACACTCGCCATTTCCCATTTTTCTTTTTCACCATGACCATGTTGGTGACCCATTGGGAGTATTTTGACTCCCTGATAGAGCCGTTTTCAAGTAGTTTTTCCACCTCTTCACGGACGGCATCATTTATTACGGCATTGAATTTTCTTCTAACCTGTCGTACCGGGGGGTACAGTGGATCACGTTCAATCTGTCTGTTGCTATTTCCTTCAGGATGCCCGCCATATCTGCATGAGAAAAGGCAAACAAGTCTGTATTGTTAGTTAAAAATTGGTGGAGTTTACCTGGTTCTTATAATTTATGGTCGATATAAGCCTTTTTGTTGTGGTCGCTCTTATCGAGCTGAACGGGGTCGAGCTCTTCCACAGTCGATCCTGTAGCCTCCACGACTTCGGGGTCCTTGATGACATCTTTCCCTTCGTCATCATCTGACATCGACCTTGTTAATTTCTATGCTTCTGCGCCTTTACCTTTCAACAGTTGGGTGTACGTGCAATCTTGGGCGATGCGAGAGCATTCTTGGGTTATCCGTTGCTCGCTGCGGATGCTGAATACTCCCCACGGGGTGGGAAACTTGACGACTTGATATAAGATGGATGGGATGGCCGCGTGTATCCAAGGTCGTCCTATGATGGAGTTATACGTTGTGTTTTGATCCATGATATGGAACGTAGTCTCCAGGGTGACACCACCGGCCAGAACGGGTAGAGTGATTTCTCTGGAGGTCTACTCAACTGCATTGTTAAAACTTGTTAGTGTGATGCAGCGTGGAACTATCCTATCTTCGAGCCTCATTTGTGTGAGAACTCGAGGGTGGATAATTCACGCGACACTTCCGTCATCTACCATAATCCGTTTTACGTCACTATCTGAAATGCGCAAAGTAATAACAAGGGCATCATAGTGAGGAAAGGTCAAATTGCGGGTATCTGACTCGTCGAAGATGATACTTTCTTCGAGGTCGTCATACCGTTCATGGGTGATTGATCGCTTCATCTTATGGGTGGTTGTGAACTTTACGTTGTTGATTGACGTCTCATCACCTCCACCGATGATCATTTGGATGGTGCGAGTTGGGTAGGGTGGCTTCAGTGTTCCTTGATGATGTGCTCGTCCTCGAGCGAAGTTCTCCCTTCCTCGGTCGCTCATTAACTCTCTAAAATTCCCTTGGTGGATCATGTTCACTACCTCTTGACTAAAGGTGATGCAGTCCTCGGTCTTGTGACCTTGTTCCTGGTAGAATTCATAGAGGGCATTCAAATTTCTGATGTTTGAGTCGGATTTCATATTTTGTGGCCATTTCACCTTTGGTCCGAGCTTCTCTAGGGCGTAGACTATCTCTGAAGGAGAAACAAAAAAATTGTGAGCAGATAGTAGTGGAGGCATACCTCTTTCATTTCGGTGATTCCCTGTCTGCGGCCTGGATGGATCATCGCCATAGAGAGGGAGTGGTATGGCCGCAATTCTAACGTATGGCTGGTGTCGCTCGCGGTTGGGACGCGGGCCTACATGATCTCTTCTGTTATTGTTTCTACGATCTTTTCTTGATTCCATCTGGATCGATGTTAACTGTTGGGTTGGTCCATTGAGGTCATCCTCATGAGCTCTCACCTCGGCGCAATAGGCATTGTGTATCTCGTCCCAGGTGGTGGGGGTATTTCATGAGCCGACTCACCAATTTTTTAGTTTCCCTCGAGTTGCTCATATTTAGCCCATTTTGGAACGCTGCTACCGCCATTCCTTCCTATACATTTGGGAGAGTCATTCTAACGCGGTTGAATCGGGCAAGGAAGTCCCTGAGTCCTTCGCCAGGTGATTGTTTAATGGAGAATATATCGTTCACTCTCGCTTCTGCTTACTTGGCCCCGGCATGTGAAGTGACGAACTTGTAGACCATTTCCTCATATGTTTATATGGAACGCACTGGCAGTTGTGAGTACCACGTCAATGCTCCCCCGGTTAAGGTTTCACCAAATGTTTTCAGCAGTATGGATGACTTGTTCCTTGGCAAGGTCGTTGCTCTTTACTGCAGTGACATAGTGGGTGACGTGATCCTCAGGGTCCATTGTGCCGTCATATATTTTCAAGTATGGCGACATCTTTAATGTTTTAGGTATATCATGGGGTGCAGCCTCGTCGTTGTACGGTTTTTCCACGAACCGACCGGCGTCCCGTTTTGGTAAGTGTTTTGGGGCGCTTAGTATCTTGTCTACCCTTTGTTGGTGCTCCCTCATTTGGTCGCAGAGCGCTTTGTTCTTGTTCTCCATTTTTCTTAGGATTGTTGTAAGGGTGTCGTTACCTACATCATTAACAGTGTGAGTGATACATGTTAAAGGATGAGGGACGTGCTGCTCATTGGTAGTTGGAATGATGTCGACTCATGCATCCTCTCTGCTCGCCTTTTGGGAAGGTTCGTCGAGTATGCTGGTCAGCGTACTCGTTAGCCATGCTTCAAGTAGCTTTTTTACTGTTGGTGGTGCTTCTTCCATTGTGGACGTAGAGGCTCCTTTCCCATGGGAGGTGGTAACGTTGCCATGAGGGATAAGTGAACCACTCCGCCTAGGGGAAGCGTTTGGCGGCATGTTCTCCTCGTCTACTCTATCAACCTCATTGATGGTATTTAGGAGGTTAGCAGTAAGGCCTTCCACTGCCTTCAATCTTTCTTCTCCATTACCTGTCATGTTACACTGTGCAAGTGGGGGAAAAAACGAGTTTTCTTGTTTTGTTGTTGTTATTTTTTTCTTTTATATCTAGAAAAACTATGACATTTACTAGAACATCCCCACAGATTGCGCCAAATTGTTTGACCAAAAAGTATGAAATCATTTTGTTCAACTAATTAAATAAAAAGATGATGGGTAAATCCTAGTTAAATATAATAAATTCTAGGTCTAACACGCGCTTATATGAAAAATATAGAACAACACTAGAAACAATTTAATACCAAGGGTATTAAAAGATGTTGTTATGGATGAATTGTGGAACAATGATGAGCAATAATTATACAAAATGAAAATAAATATAAATAGAAGGATTAATTCACCCAAATATTGAATGAGGTAGATGATTCTTCCCTCTGACAATAATGTAAGACAAATGGATATGGGAATATATGAGGTTTTCTCGGATCTGATGCAAGAAAAGGTGGAACGAACAACAAGTCGAATCACTATGGAAAGGTGATAATTTTGTATTGTCTTTCTAGAGTCAACTTTTCCTAAGAGTTCTTATCAGAATCAATATTACATGCCTCTTACCCTATCTCTTATACTATTTGTATGGGATACTCCCAAAAAACCCTAGGAAAGTACAGCAGAAGGAATATTCCCTTTGAAAATTCCAAATCCACACTAGCCATTATTCCTTTCCCTACTGCTTGACCTTGGCTTAGATGTCTTACTTGGCGACCCATATTGTCAACCCATGATCGACCTCGACCTAGTCGCCCATGATGAGCCACTGTCCTCGCACTTCATTACTTCATGCCGAATTTCCTCTGTCGGATTTTAACCCATACAGTATATACTTGAAATTTTTGTCCAGACAACGTTCTTTACATTTTTAGTGTTTGCCTGATGTCTTAAATTCGAGAAAAATCTTTTCCTCAATGTACGCAACATTTTGCACCATATGTGGATAAACTACTTATATTGTCATTTATATGTGTCAGCTATTTTCTTTTACAAGTATATTTTAACTATTACTCAATATTCATGTGTACTTTTTAACGTTCCATATAAAATAGAATAAAAATCTAGCAAATGGAGTAATTTTTTTCAAGGTAAAATCTCATAGCTAGGATATTTTCTATGGGAAATATTCAACCTTATATGTACCGCTCCCCTAACCTTTGCCATGTTATTGAATAAATTCGAGTGAATCAACAATGGAATCCCTAATCTGATAGTACCATAACAGAGTTTGAGAGAGAAGAGAAGAAGCAAAGTGATGTTTTGAAATGAGAAAATGAAAACGTGTACTGTTACATTTATCTAACCACCTACATATAGACAACTCATTTCCACTAACTTCCTAACTAAATCCCACGTGTACACATACATACTATTAACAAGCTGAAATAGTAATCTCCTACTGTTGTACACTAATGCTTCATGTAATTCCTAATTCATCACTCCCCCTCAAGCTGGTGGGTGCAAAAACATTTAGCACTCCCGGCTTGCCGACTATATACTCATGTTGTGGTCTTCCTAATCCTTTATTTATAACATCTTCTAGCTGCTCCTTTGAAGGAATATACTGAGTTTTCACTAGCCCTTCATGTGTCTTCTGTCTAATAAAATGACAGTCGATCTCTATGTGTTTTGTTCTTTCATGAAACACTGGATTTGCTCCTATTTGCATGGCAACCCTACTATCACTATGAACATGTACTGGTAGTTCACTTCTGTTCCCAACTTCTTTAGCAATTCCTTTAGCCAAACAACTTCTGAGACTGCACTGGTCATGCTTTTATACTCATCTTCAGCTGAACTTTTAGAGACTGTGTTTTGTTTCTTGGATTTCCATAAAACTGGAGATTCTCCATACTTAATTAGATATCCTGATACTGACTTTCTAGTGTTAGGACACGAGGCCCAGTCAGCATCACAGAAAACATTGATCTCATTTGAACTTTGACTGCTCAATAAGATCCTTAAACCTGGTTCCCTTTTGATGTACTTTACCACTCTTATCGCCGCATCCCAATGAAACTTCTTTTTTTGTTGCATGAATTGGCTACGAGTTTGTACTGAGAATGAAATGTTTGGTCTGGACATAGTCAGATACAATAGCTTTCCAATCAGCTTCTGATATTGGCCTGTATCTTCCAACATTTGATCTCCTGTTATGCCCACCAACTGGTCCAGTTCTGGAACTGCCAGCTTGACATTTGCATCTAATGGAGTCCATGCTGGTTTTTCTCCATCTAATCCCAAACCTGATATTATTTCTAATGCATATTTTCTTTAGTTGATCAAAATACCCTTGTTGGATCTGCTGAACTCCATTCCAAGAAAAAAACTTCAATTCACCTAAGTCGTTAATCTTGAAGGCATGTTGTAAGAAGACTTTGGTGGTTTGAATCAACTGCAGATTGTTTCTTGTGACCAACATGTCATCCATATATATCAGTATTACTACTACATCTGCTCCATTCCTCTTGATGAACAATGAATGATCTAGGTTTCTTTGTTTGAACTCAGCCTGCAATAAGGCCTTTATTAGATTTAGGTTCCATTGTCTGCTTGCTTGTTTCAGACCATAGAGAGATTTTACAAGTTGACATACCAACCCAGACTCCCCCTAACTTGTAAAACCCTGTGGCAAGTGCATATGAACTTCATCATGTAAGTCACCTTGCAGAAATGCATTACATACATCTAGCTGGTGGACTGGCCAATTATGCATTGCTACCAATGAAGGTACAGTTCTCACAGTGGTGATCTTTACTACAGGGGAGAAGGTGTCATTGTAATCAA
The DNA here is from genome assembly GCA_005239505.1 of Nicotiana paniculata. NCBI lineage: Eukaryota > Viridiplantae > Streptophyta > Magnoliopsida > Solanales > Solanaceae > Nicotiana > Nicotiana paniculata. The sequence continues at coordinate 1,267 of ML367209.1, read as the reverse complement.
GACCCTCTATTTGATTGTAGCCTTTAAATACCAACCAAGCTTTGAATCTCTCCACATCATCATTGACCTTGAGTTTGACTTTGTATAACAATTTGCAACAATTTGCAATCTTCCCTTGAGGCAAAGGAGCCATTTCCCAAGTCTTGTTGTCTTGCAAATCTTGAATTTCACCTAGCATAGCTTCAACCCATCTTGCATCCTTAGAAGATTCCTGAAAGGTTCTGGGATCAACAACAAAAGAGAAAACACCCAAGTATGCCTGGTAAGAAGGAGAAAAATTATCATAAGAGATATAGTTATGGATGGGATATAAAACAGTGTTAATTTATTTCCTTGTGGTAACATAATCTGTTATCCAGACAGGTTCCTTAGATTCCATATGTGATCTTCTTAGGGAATTAGGACATGTCTTTGTAATATGAGGAGTGATGCGAGACAAAAATGCATAGTTTAATATGTAATATACCGTACATTTGAGGTGCATTAATGATAAAAATACACTTGTTATGTTCTTAATATAGTTTATTTTATGTGTAGGTTAATTGGAGATGTAAACGGAGCTAAAGGGATGCAAATACGTCGAAAAATACGCGAAAGGGGACACCCGGGCGATAGCCGGGCGACAGAGCCCTACAGCCTGACCCTACCTGGCGTTAGCCAGGACTTAGGGATGAAACGCCATCCCTACCCTAGCGTTAGCCAGGCGTTAGGGCTGAAACGCCAGCCCTAGCCTGGCGTTAGCCACGCCTTAGAGCCCAAACGCCCGGGGTCCCAAATTTCGGCCAAATCCAAGTTTTGACGAGTTAAGTGTTTCCCGGTTGAAATAGAAGTCTCATACAAGGTTAGGGTTTGCCCTAAACATATAAATAGACACAAAACAACACAACTTAGGGGATTTGAAGAGCACTGAAGGATTTCGAAGGATTCAACAAGAAAACACCATAGAAGTGACAAACATTGATTTCTACATCTAGNAGTATAGACGAAAGTCATAACCGAGGGTTTAGAGGTTAGATTAGAGATAACGATACCTCGGGTGCAATCTAAAGTGAACTGTATTGCTATCTAGCTAGCGTAACTTGAGAGAGTGCGTTTAGTAAATTATCATAATTACTTGAGAGAGATTTATGATAGTTCGAGCGTTCATGATTGACAGATATAGCCAATTAAACTATAAGACATATCCAAGGAAGAATTCTCCAACGGGAAACCATAACCTTAGACCCTTTATTATCATTGTTACATTAAATTGTTAGTTAATTGCTAG
>MDKI01155855.1:0-40124 GCA_005239505.1 Nicotiana paniculata | reverse complement strand
ATTTATATAAAGGTTTAAATTATACTAGAAACAAAAAATACTACTATAACTTACATTTAAATTCAAAGAAACCAAGTTGACATATATATATATATATATATATATATATTTTCTTCTATTTAAACGTAGGAACAAATCTTATATTCTAAGAATGTGAATATTTTGTTGTTTTTAATTTTCTTAATAAAACTTATGAAGAGTAAGATAAAAAAACTTAAGTATTAAGATTAGTCCTAAAATATATATATATATATATTTACACTAAAATATTCGGTGTGCTAAAAAATTAGTTGTTCACGGTGGTGGAAGTGGTCTAGCGGGTTCAAGGTTAACTTAAGAATCCCGAGTTCGGAACGCGTTGGCACTCTTTTACTTTTGTTCCTGTGTCATCTTTAAGTGCACTAGTTTATTCCTTTAGTTTGTTTTTATTTTCTTTTATCTCTATTTTCTAATTTATATCTATTTTGTTTTATATTTGATCTCCTAATGAAATCCAATAAGAATTAATCTACAATTTATTTAACTTCTAGTAGATGAAATCTTACAATATTTTTTGCTAAAATATGCAAGTGCATAGCTTGAAATTATTTGTAATGTGTTAGTTCATATTAAACTAGGTTATCCTAAATTGTTTATTTTTTTCACAATTAAATTGTTAGTTCATTTTATAAGCTATCTTCTTTTATAGTTTTGTACTAGTTTATTTTAAGTTATAACTCTTCATTTTTTTTTGTCCTTTTATTTTTGTAAATTAATAACTTTATTTTTTTTATTAGAGTTCAATAAAACTCTAAAATATAAATTGGGTAAATAGAATTTTTATTTAAGTTTAAATAAAAATGTAAAACTAAGTAACTGTTAACATTTTTAGTTAAAGTAATTAATTTTTGTTAAACGTTTTAAGTTTTCATGTTCCATTTTTTTTAAAGAAGAACAGAATTCAGACCTCTTTTTATTATTATTTAATTATTCATTTTAAGATACCTTTATGAACCCCAAAAAAAGCGGGGACAAATCCCGCTTATTAGTACAACCATCGTATTGGTTAACGTCATTTTAAATTGATTTCGCTTGCGTAAAATTATGGGTCCGCCACTGATTTGGTCGTCCATTTTTAACTTGTACCAACTTTGTTTTTCTGTTTGTATCCGTACCCTTTTTTTGTTAAAAGCCTTTTAAATAGACGATTTTTCCCTTCTTTATTAAAAGACTACTTTCTCTCCAAGTATTGCTATATTGTCTCTGTCTCTGTCTCTCTCTCCCGTTCTTCGCGTTTTTGATTTGTTCTTCTCTGAAAACAAATGGTTTTCGTCATTCTTCTTTATTTTTCAACTGTTTGTTCCCCAATAACATTACGTATAATCACAGGTACATTGCATTAACTTTTTGGATTTTATTTTAGTATTATATTTACGATTTAATTTCTGATTTTTTTTGTTGATAGTCATCTTAATTGAATCGTTTCCCTTTTTTTTATTTATGATAAAATGATTTCCTAGGGTTTATTTTGATTAGTGCATTAGTTTTCTAGGTTTTACTTTTACGATTGTGTTTTTAGGTTTTTTGAACGTGTGTTTGTGTTTTTTGATGAAAATTCTAAAAATTCTTTAGTGATTTTGGAGATGTTGAAATTTTTACAAATTTTGAGAGTTAAATAGATGATGCTATTCAAGTGTGAAGTTTATAATACCTCAAGGATAACTTAATTCTAGGAGCCGAAGTTTTATTTCATATTTTGTGTTTTTATTATATTTTTTATGAACTTCATCATTATTTGGAGTTGAATTTGTGTTCTGTATTTGTAAAAACAACAGCATTATTTTGCTGAAGTATTTGTTTTGTAACTGGTGAACTTCATCATTTCTAGGAGCTGAAATTTTGGTTTGTGTTTGCTGAACTTTGATTTTGCTAAAGTTTTTGTTTTGTAACTGGTGAACTTCAGCATTCTAGGAGCTGAAGTTTTGTTTTGTGTTTGCTGAACTTCGAGTTTTTGCTGAAGTTTTTATTTTATAATTGGTGAACTTCAGCATTCTAGGAGTTGGAGTTTTATTTTGTATTTGTTGAACTTCAGCATTTAGGAGCTGAAGTTTTTTATTTATATTTGCTGAACTTTAGCCTTCTTAGAGCTGAAGTTTTAACTGATTTTTTTGATAATGTTCTGACGTTATTTTTTCTATCTTTTAATTTTTTTAACAGATGACATCTACGAAATCCAAATCACCTACAAATCCTAAAGCACCTAAAGTACGTAGAATACGCAAATTACCTTCAGTCCATATTGCTCTCCCTACAAAAACAGGGGACATATATTATGAGTTTGGAGATTGGTTTAACTATCGTGCTTACTGGAAGGGGAACCACGAATTTAAGCGTTATATTGCAACTTTCTTGACTTCTACACAACAAAAGAAGCTGAATAATGATACATTTCGGTATATTATGGCTATGGAGAATTTACATTGCAGCATGAAGTTGGTTCATCATTTGATTCTTTCTCGCGTATTAACCAATGATCGAGACTCTATTAGTTTCAAGATTTTTGGCCATAATGTGTCGTTCAGTCTTGAATACTTTCACATTATGTGCGGTTTGAGGATCACAACACATAATGTTGAAAAACTAATTAAACAAGAGAGAAAGATTCTTATAGCGCTATTTTGGGAAGTCTAAAGGTCTGACCTTGAAGGATATTCGTGATTATATGATCCGGAATAAAATTCAAAAGGATGATGTGAATTTCAAACACGTATGCGAAGGTGATGAAGATGTTGTGAAGCTTATGAAAATTCTTGTTGTGGAGTCTATTTTGTTTGGAAAAAAGAATGTGTAACGACCCGACCGGTCGTTTTGAGCATTTGCACATTGCTCGCCAGTTCTTGGACATGACTAGCCCCGTATGATGTATTATGACTTATGTAAATCATCGGTTTTGGTTTTCAGGATAATCAGAAAAGATTTGGAAGAACAATTCTCAGCTTGAAGCTTTAAATATGAAAGGTTTCACCAAGTTTTGACTTTTTAGTATTCGATCTCAGATTTGGATTTTTATAATTTGGTTAGATCCGTTAGGTGATTTTTGACTTGGGAGAGCGCCCGGAATATGATTTGGAGGTCCGTGGTAAAATTAGGCTTGAATTGGCGAAATTGAAAATTTTGGTGTCACTCGGTCGGCAGTGAAAATTTTGATATCGAGGTCGGAATGGAATTCCGGAAGTTGGAATAGGTTTGTTGTGTCATTTGTGACTTGTATGCAAAATTTGAGGTTAATCGGACTTGATTTGATAGGTTTCGGCATTAAATATAGAAGTTGGAAGTTCTTAGTTTCATTAAGCTTGAATTGGGGTGTGATTCACGTTTTAGCATTATTTGATGTAATTTGAGGCATCGACTAAGTTTGTGTTATATTATGGGACTTGTTAGTATACTTGGTTGGATTCCCATGAGACTCGGATAAGTTTTGGAAGAGTTTTTGGAAGATTTTGCCGTTTTGAGCATAAGCATGTAATGATCCAAAGGTCCATTTTTAGTTCTAGAGATCGAAATTTGATTCGAGACTTTCGGGATTTTTATAATGAATTATATAAGTGATCTGGAAAGTTTATTATAATTTCATCAAGTCGCGATTGGGTTTTTGACGTGAAACATAAGTTAATTATTTAACGAGCGAAATAGATATCGCACTGAGAAAATGAGCTCCGAATTGAGTTTCGATTGAAGGGCTATGTTCGTATTATAATTTTTGACTCACAGGAACAAAAATCATCGAATTCCGAATTTATATGGTGGATTTAGAGCCTTTTTAGGGGAAATAAGCATTGCTGGTGCAACAGGATCTGGTGCGCCTGCGACCAGATTTGGCACTTTTAGCGACAGGATTTGGGCTTTTAGCGACCATATTCGTGTTTTTATTGAGCTGTCTTGTTTTTTTTTTTAGCTCATTTCCATATTTTTGGACGAAAAGAACGCGGCTTGGGGAGATTTTTGAGCGAGAAGTCATGGGAAATCTTGAGGTAAGTCACTTGTGATCATTTCTACTCCATAATATTGAATTATCATCGAATAATCCGACTAGATTACATGTTTTTGAGGTGTAAATTGGGGAAGTTAGGGCATGGGAAATTGGAGACTTTAATTGAGGAATTGAAGGGGCAATTGTGGTTTGACTTTGATGTTATTGATATGTATATACTCTTGGGAGAATAAGGATTCCGATTTTGTAATCTTTATAGAATTTCGAGACGTGGGCCCGGGGGTCGGATTTGGCCAATTTTGGGATTTATGCCTAATCATGATAATTTTCGAATGGGTTTTTTTCTCCCTAGCATATATTGATGTTATTAATCTTGTTTTTGTTAGATTTGGAGCATTCAGGAGCCGATTCAAGGGGCAAGAGCATCGCAGAGTAGTTTTCGGCCCGGTTTGAGGTAAGTAATGACTGTAAATCTTGTCCTGAGGGTATGAAACCCCGGACTTCACACTGTATCACTATTTTGGAGTGGTGAACATACTAGATGACGAGTGTGTGGCATACACCGATTGAGATTGTGACTTGGTCCGTCCCATAGCAACTATTAAGTTGCGTATTTGATTATAAACCATATGATATTTCATGTTTAAAGATTATTACTATATTTTGGGCGGAATGCCGTATTTGGGCCTCTTGCCATGTGTTTAGACCCCTTGGGGGCTTTTTACTGCTATTCTTCACTATGTTGACTTATGATTTACACTCAATCATATTATGCTTAACTGATTTAAAACTCAGTCTCATTTACACTACTTTGATGCATAAAATGATATTTGGGTTGAGTACCCCGTTTTACTGATAGCCCGAGTGGCTTTTGAGAGGTTTCTGACTGAGTGAGGCCGAGAGCCTATATTGTGAGGAGTATATATGGATGTGGCTGCACGCCGCATCAATATATATAAATATATGGAGGGGGCTGCACGCCACAACGAGATATTTTGGATGGGGCTGCACGCCGCAGCGAGATATTTTGGATCGGGCTGCACGCCGTAGCGAGACATATGGATCGGGTTACACGCCGAAGCGATATAGCACTTGGGTTGTAGGAGCCCTTCCGGAGTCTGTACACCCCTAGTGAGTGCAGGTACCTACTGAGTGCGAGTGCCGAGTGCTGGCTGATGAGTGACTGGGAGGCATGGGTGGCTGTGAGGTTGCCCGAGGGGCTGATTACGAGTGATTGTGAGGCATGTTGAGGGACTGATTTTGAGTGATGTTATGCCCAAGGGGCGGCTTATTATTCATGTTTTTTCCCGAGTGGCTACTTATGATTCATATCATTTTACACTAAACTTCTTGGACATATTATTGAAACTGTTGGAAATTACATTTTTTCAAAGGATTTTTACTGAAATCGGCTTTTTAAGTGTGATGATTTAACGTATACACTGTTAGGAAGAAAGACTGTGCGTATTGTAAATTGATGATTTGACTTTATGTGTTTTTTACTGCTTAGACCTGATTTATTTTCATTACTACTAAGTTGGCGTACTCACATTACTCCCTGCACCTTGTGTGCAGATCCAGGTGCTAGGGCAGAGTGAGCTGTCTATCTGTTCCAGAGACTTCTCGGAGATTTTGTGAGGTAGCTGCACGCGTCCGCAACCCTGCTCTCTCCTGCTTACTATTATAGAGTTTATTTTCCAGACTTGTATATTTTCTGTAGATGCTCATGACCGTTGACTCCGGGGTCTTGGGGTTGTATTTTAAACATAAAGTATAACTTTGTCTGTTTAAAATGTAATTTAAATGAAACCTTTACGGGTTATCAATTTAGAAATGATATAAATGAAAGATTCTTTACGCTGAGTGTTAATTTGGCTGGCCTAGTTCCACGATAGGCGCCATCACGACTAGTTTAGGTTTGGGGTCGTGACAAGTTGGTATCGGAGCCTAGGTTACATAGGACTTACCGGTCATGAGCAGGTTTAGTAGAGACTTGCGGATTGGTACAAAGACGTCTGTACTTATCTTCGAGAGCCTGCAGAACCCTTAGGAAAAATCTCACATTCTTGAATTCTTGTCGTGCGAATCCATTTATTCATCCAAAATCATAACTCTTTGAATTCCTTTCATGTATTCGAATGCGCACGTGAGCGCTCGGTAATAGTTTTGCATCGACAGCTTGTTATTCCCATGGGTGAGATGTGATTATTAGCATATTGATAATGGGCCAGTCTGGAGGACTTGAGGCCGGATTTTGTCTGTGACTTGAGTGCTGAGAATTTGTTTGTGCGAGCACGTGCATTTTGGGACTTATATGTCCGTTTGTGTTCTTATTGATGGGATTTGGTGACTAGATGACTATGTGGTGAGTGTGATTTGATGGTTAAATGTGTTCAGGGTGTTTGATTTTGACAAAAATGAATTGGCGGGAGATGTAGCAAGAACCATTGAGTATTTGACTTCTGTCTTAAGTTAGAATATGGCCTCGAGTTGCGAGTGTATTGAAGGACCTCTCGTGTAGCTTAGTTGTGGAGTGAAGTGGATTTTCCTGTTGTGTTCTGAGCTTCTGGTGATGTCTTTTGGGCTGACCAATGCCCCAACAACATTCATGTATTTGATTAACGGTGTATTTAAGTCGTGTTAGCACTCTGTTGTTATTGTATTCATTGATGGAATCCTGGCATACTCACGTAGCCAGGGGTAGCATACTCAGCATTTGAGAGTGGTATTATAAGGATTCATGGAGGAGAAGCTCTATGCAAAGTTCTCCAAGTGTGAATTTTGGCCCAGTTCAGTAGCATTCTTGGGACACGTGGTATCCAGTGAGGGTATACATGTGGTCAGGCGAGTGTGAGTAGAGCTTCCAGAAGCTCAAGATTTCATTGACCATAGCTCCGATGTTAGTTCTTCCATCAGCTTTAGGTTCTTATACCGCGTATCTTGATGCCTCGAGGATTGGCATTGTTTGAGTTTTAATGCAGGAGGGTATAGTAATTGCGTGATAGCTATGATTATTGGAAGGGTATAGGGATTATATCAATTTGAGGCTAAACATACGGGTTTACCTCCCGCGGGGTGTCCTGAGGTTGTGTGACCCTTAGATGGTTCATGTATTTGATTAATGGTATATTTTAGCCGTGTTAGCACTCTGTTGTTATTGTATTCATTGATGACATCCAGGCGTACTCACGTAGCCAGGGGTAGCATACTCAGCATTTGAGGGTGGTATTATAAGGATTCATGAAGGAGAAGCTCTATGCAAAGTGCTCCTAGTGTGAATTTTGGCCCAGTTCATTAGCATTATTGGGACACGAGGTGTCCAGTGAGGGTATCCATGTGGTCAGACGAGTGTGAGTAGAGCTTCCAGAAGCTCAATATTTTCTTGACCACAACTCCGGTGTTAGTTCTGCCATCAACTTTAGGTTCTTATACCACGTATCTTGATGCCTCGAGAATATGCATTGGTTGTGTTTTAATACAGGAGGGTATAGTGATTGCGTGATAGCTATGATTTTTGGAAGGGTATAGGGATGATATCAGTTTGAGGCTAAACATGCGGGGTTACCTATCGCGGGGTGTCCTGAGGTTGTGTGACCCTTAGGTGGTTTTGTAGTAAGTACTCTTTTATCAGTAATTGATATATGTTGCAATTTGAGTTAGGTCGCTTGTGGAAGTTGGAATTGTCTATTACAATGGTGAATGCGAGATTTGCATACGATTTGGGATATTAGATTGGGTTGTTTCATATGAGTGTATGAAAGATTTAGTAGAATCTCACTGCAGTATGGTGGCAGTGATAGCGTATGGGCATTGTGAGTTATTATTTGTCTTGATCATTGGCTTTGAGTCAAGTGGGGGAGTCTGTTAATGTTAAGTTAATTGTACAATTATGTGTTGTATTGGTCTCGGTTCGAGGTATGTCGAGGAATCAGTTATGACATGTAGAGGTGGAGTTTGGGAAGGGCTTGAGTAACGGAAATTTTGAATACAGGTTGTAATATACTCTATGGGTAATTGGGTTTTATTGAATTTATGAGTTATATTAGTAAAGGGTGTAGTGTGTGTGGAGTAGGGATATGCTTGGTTGCTTCGAAGTGTGGATTACTTCCTAGTATGTAGGGGTGCAGATGGGACTATGTCGTACAGTCTGATTGATCAATTTAATTGATAATTGCGTAGAGTGGGTGACTGTCGAGAATGGTTCTGATGGTTCAAGGTTATATGTAACGATTGGAAATCTTCGAGATGTATAATTAGCTAGAAACCGAGATTTACGTTGTAGGGTGTAAAACATTATCATATATTCTTCATATCAGTATCAGGAAGGTGAAGGTAATGGCCTTATATTTGCAAGAAGTCTCTTCAGGGTAAGTATTTTGAATATGGTGCTTTGGGGGATATTTGAGAGAGTATTCAGCAGCTTATGAGCCTTAGATGGTATGGTTTTATGCTGGGGTCTCGTGTGGTGAGTCTGGGTTGAGGATTGAGGTATTATGGCAAGGACAAGTACTAATTCGAAGATAATTTAGAAGGAACTTGGATAAATAGGACAGCTTGGTACTAGGTCAGATCGGCATGGTAAGGGATATGATTAGTTCTTTGGGTGCTTATGAGGTAATGAGTTTTTACAGGTGTTTCTTGGCAATGTTCTTGGGTTTTGGTGACCTGTGTAGCTTGGTTGAGTTAGAAGGATTCAGTCCTGACGGTTTGGTGTTGTACAAATGGAATTCGGATAGTTCTGGATGGTTTCTACTACAGTTAGAGATGTGTATTTTCTACCGACGTGAGGAGCATGTGATGTATAGTGATTTTGCTTCTGCATGGGATCAAATTTTAAGTCTTGACTATTTGGGTGCGTACATGTTTGTGGATCGGAAGAGATCATGAAGTTCTCATATTTATCATAGGATGGCGTGGCGTATGCGGTATGTTGTGGAGAGTTGAGATTTGCATATGTGAGATCTCGGTTCAGTCCTGGAAGGAAGGTCAAATTTCTCAGGCAGCATTGGCAATTTCAGATGACTAGGTAGATGATATCACCAATTGGGTGGTTTGGTGAGGGTATACATTTCAGAAAGGTCAATGTGTGGAGTTAAGGGTGCTTCACCAGTATTGCGACGCTCTCTTGTTGGATCGACTGCTGATATTCAAGGTTTCTTGGTGACATAGAGGAATTATAGGGGTATCCCTCGTGGAATGATTGAGTATTAGAGACATTTTATATATTCGAGTGGTGGAGTGTATAAGATATGGTAATTGGTGCGCTTCATGGACTTCGAGACTGGGAGTTTTCATAAATAGATTAATTTTTGGTTGTGGACTGTGAGGATGCGAGAAAAGCTAGTCAGATGTTAGTATATGCCATGATTCATTCATTGTGAACTTTCAGAGAGCTATCTATCTGTTGTGGGTGACCAGAGTTGATTTAGGGTTATTGGTAGGCCAGTATGGGTGTGTTTTCTATATCGGGTCGGAAATTATTGACTCCAAATTGCTATTGTCAAGGTATGTACCATTCAATTGTTGAGTTTATTCATATTCTAGAGTGATCTATGAGTTACCCTTAGGTGTTGCGAGGAGTGGTGATTGTTGGTTATATGCACATATGGTGCGGATTTATTTGGGCTTTATAGCGTAATTTGAGTAAAGTAAGTAATTGGTCATTGCTGGATTGAGACGTATTGGTTATGTTCCTTCTAATTTGGTCTGGCATGCCATTGCGTCATTTACTTCTCCGTGGTTATGGTGATTTACTTTAGGTACTAGACATCAAATTGCGCGTGGTTGATGATTTTGAGCATGGTGACTTGAGGTGTCTCATGTGGACCAGTGTTTGGATAGGGTCGCACATTGCAGCGATGTTATGTAGAGGTATGATCCTTCAGGTTAGATTCATGTGTTCTGGTTCTACGATGTGTGATGCGTTCTAAGCATTATGCTGTGGTGGTACTGGTGAGCTTGCGATACAACTCTCTCATTTGAGTCATTTTTTCCATGATTTGAGTATATTTGGACTGTTGCTTATAGGTGCGAAGTTCGCACGGGTTGTGGTTTTAGATTGTATCGATGTGTCGTGTCACTAGAGTAGTCGTGTTGGATGAGATGAGGTCATTGGGATCTAGAATGAATACTATCAGATTCGATTTCAGCATGTTGGAAGGATAATATCAAGATTCAACTTAAAAATTTAATATGGTCCTTGCCAAAGGAGAGGGAGCTCCATGAGTAGTTGATCTGAGGAATGGTTATGACTTTCTGCATGTTTCATTCATCATTGGCAATATATGAAAGTGTTGGAATGAAGCTTTGGTTTGATAAGGGGGTTATTACCGGAATTGGGTTGTTTGAGCAGCTGCTGTGATTAAAAGTTATCACTATGACTGTTTGAGTTAAGCGTATATCCTGTGATTTTCATCTTGGATTGTGGTTACGTCTTGATACATCGTGTTCAGAATTATTCAGTGTGTAGATGTGAGATTCTGATCTTATAGACAATTTCGGAAGTGGAAAATTCATTCTAAGGTTATGGGCTAGGGTGAATTGTGAAATTTCAGTTATGTTGTGTTACCGGACCTATATGGGATAGGGTGACGTGAAATCACCCCTGTGTATGTGCATGGTAAGGTTACCCAGTGATTTGATGGTTTTCGGAACAACTCTGGGAACGCTCGAGGACGAACGTATGTTTAAGTGGGGGAGGATGTAACGACCCGACCGGTCATTTTGAGAATTTGCACTTTGCTCGCCAGTTCTCGGGCATGACTAGCCCCGTATGATGTATTATGACTTATGTAAATCGTCGGTTTTGATTTTCAGGATAATCAGAATAGATTTGGAAGAACAATTGTTAGCTTGAAGCTTTAAATATGAAAGGTTTGACCAAGTTTTGACTTTTTAGTATTTGATCTCGGATTTAGATTTTTATGATTGTAGATCCGTTAGGTGATTTTTGATTTGGGAGCGCGTTCGGAATGTGATTTGGAGGTCTGTGGTAAAAATTAGGCTTGAATTGGCGAAATTGAAAATTTGGTGTTTCTCGGTCGGCAGTGGAAATTTTTGATACCAAGGTCGGAATGGAATTTCAGAAGTTGGAATAGGTTTTTTGTGTCATTTGTGACTTGTATGCAAAATTTGAGGTTAATCGGACTTGATTTGATAGGTTTCAACATCAAATATAGAAGTTGGAAGTTCTTAGTTTCATTAAGCTTGAATTGGGGTGTGATTCTTGGTTTTAGCATTGTTTGATGTAATTTGAGGTATTGACTAAGTTTGTGTTATATTATGGGACTTGTTAGTATACTTGGTTGGGTTCCCATGAGGCTCAGATATGTTTTGGAAAATTTTGCCGTTTTGAGCATAAGAATGTAATGATCCAAACGTCCATTTTTAGTTCTAGAGATCGAAATTTGATTTCGAGACTTCCAGAATTTTGATAATGAATTATAGGAGTGATCTGGAAAGTTTGGTCTAATTTCATCAAGTTGCGATTGGGTTTTTGACGCGAAACATAAGTTAATTGTTTAACGAGCGAAATGGGTATCGCACTGAGTAAATGAGCTCGGAATTAATTTTCGATTGAAGGGATATGTTCGTATTATTATTTGTGAATCATAGGAACAAGAATCATCTAATTCCGAGTTTGTATGGTGGAGTTAGAGCCTTTTTAGTGAAAATAAGCATTTCTGGTGCAACAGGATCTAGTGCGCACCTTTAGCGACCAGATTTGGAACTTTTAGCAATGGGCTTTGGGTTTTTAGCAACCAGATTCGTGTTTTGATTGAGCTGTCTTGTTTTTTAGCTCATTTCCACATTTGTAGACGAAAAGAACGCGGCTTGGGGTGATTTTTGAGCGAGAAGTCATGGGAATTCTCGAGGTAAGTCACTTGTGATAATTTCTACTCCATAATATTGAATTATCATTGAATAATCCGACTAGATTACATGTTTTTGAGGTGTAAATTAGGGAAGTTAGGGCATGGGAAATTGGAGACTTTAATTGAGGAATTGATGGGGCAACTGTGGTCCGATTTTGATGTTTTTGGTATGTATAGACTCTTGGGAGAATAAGGATTCCGGTTTTGTAATCTTTATCGAATTTCGAGACGTGGGCCCGGGGGTCGGGTTTGGCCAATATCGGGATTTGTGCCTAATCTTGATAATTTTCGAATGGGTTTCGTCTCCCTAGCATATATTGATGTTATTAATCTGGTTTTGGTTAGATTCGGAGAATTCAGGAGCCGATTCAAGGGGCAAGAGCATCGCAGAGTAGTTTTCGTGCTGGTTTGAGGTAAGTAATGACCGTAAATTTTGTCATGAGGGTATGAACCCCCGGAATTCACACTGTATCGCTATTTTGGAGTGGTGCACATACTATATGAAGAGTGTGTGGCGTACACCGATTGGGATTGTGACTTGGTCCGTCCCATAACTACTATTAAGTTGCGTATTTGATTATGAACCATATGATATTTCATGTTTAAAGATTATTACTATATTTTGGGCGGAATTCCGTATTTGGGCCTCGTGCCATGTGTTTCGACCCCTTGGGGGCTTTTTACTGCTATTCCTCACTGTGTTGACTTATGATTTACACTCAGTCATATTATGCTTAACTGATTTAAAACTCAGTCTCATTTACACTACTTTGATGCATAAAATGATATTTTTGGGTCGAGTACCCCGTTTTACTGATAGCCCGAGTGGCTTTTGAGAGGTTTCTGACTGAGTGAGGCCGAGAGCCTATATTGTGAGGAGTATATATGGATCGGGTTGCACGCCGAAGCAATATATGTATATATATATATATATATATGGATTGGACTGCACGCCGCAGCGAGATATGTTGGATCGGGCTGCACGCCGCAACGAGACATATGGATCGGGCTGCACGCCGCAGCGATATTGGGTCGAGTTGCACGCTGCAGCAATATAGAGCTTGGGCTGTAGGAGCCCTTCCGGAGTCTGTACACCCCCAGTGAGTGCAGGTACCTATTGAGTACGAGTGTCGAGTGATTGGGAGGCATGAATGACTGTGAGGTTGCCCGAGGGGCTGATTACGAGTGATTGTGAGGCATGCTGAGGGATTGATTCTGAGTGGTGTTATTTCCGAGGGGTGGTTTATTATTCATGTTTTTGCCGGAGTGGCTACTTATGATTCATATCATTTTACACTAAACTTCTTGGACATTTTATTGAAACTATTGGAAATTACATTTTTTCAAAGGGTTTTCGTTGAAATCGGCTTTTTAAGCGTGATGATTTAACGTATACATTGTTGGAAAGAAAGACTGTGCTTATTGTAAATATATGATTTGACTTTATGTGTTTCTTACTGCTCAGACCTGATTTATTTTCATTACTAGTGAGTTGGCGTACTCACATTACTCCCTGCACCTTGTGTGCAGATCCAGGTGCTAGGGCAGAATGAGCTGTCTATCTGTTCCAGAGACTTCTCTCGGAGATTTTATGAGGTATCTGCATGCGTCCGCAGCCCTGCTCTCTCCTGCTTACTATTATAGAGTTTATTTTCCAGACTTGTATATTTTCTATAGATGCTCATGACCAGTGACTCCGGGGTCTTGGGGTTGTATTTTAAACATATGGTGTAGATTTGTCTGTTTAAAAGGTAATTTAAATGAAACCTTTACGGGTTATCAGTTTAGAAATGATATAAATGAAAGATTCTTTACGATGAGTGTTAATTTGCCTGGCCTAGTTCCACGATAGGCGCCATCACGACTAGTTTAGATTTGGGGTCGTGGCAGAATGAACCAATTGTGTCGGCGGAGTATGCATCTATTGTTGAAGACGATAAGGCTTGTGCTGATTATCCTTGTGGTAATGCGTCTTATGAGAAGCTTATTACCTCAATGAAACATGCTTTGGACAACTAGGACAGAAATAATCCAACTGAGTATACTGTAGGTGGATTTTCATTTCCACTATGTGTTTGGTTCTATGAGCGATTCCCAGATATTCAGGAGAAGTATTTAAAAGAGGGCGACTTCCTTGATGCCCCTCAGGTTCCCAGGATGTTACGTTATGTATCTTTGGGAGAGCCTAAGTTTAAAGAACTATATGAGGATTACTTCAGTAATTATGGTGTAAGTTAATGGTTTTTATTTTTCCTTTTTTTTTTTTTTTTTCTGTAGTTGTGTTAATATGTTGATGTATCAGTTTTATTTTATTTTCATAATATACTTTTTTGTATTAAACAGAAATATCAGACATTTAGGGTATTGGATACAATTCTTACGTAAGAGGAATTGAATTCAATGCCTTTAATTGGACAATTACCATGCAACCTGATTCATTCAAAGGTACTGAATCCCGTTCCTTCAACTGGTGAATCACCATGTAGTCGGTGTCGATCAAAAGAACCTAATCAAACTCCTGTAATTGGCAAATCACCTCGTATCAGAGTCATTCTAACCGTTCTACAATATACCGTGTAAGTTTTGAGCTGAAGTTTTTGTTTTTGTGTTTTGTAAACTACAACTTGTTTTAGCTGAAGTTTTTGTTCTGTTGTGATGAAATTCAGCATTCTAGTAGTTGACCTTGTGTTCTGTATTTGCTGAACTTCAGCATGTTTTAGCTGAAGTTTTGTTCTGTTTGTGATGAACTTCAGCATTCTAGTAGCTGAAGTTGTGTTCTATATTTACTGAACTTCAGCATTTTTTAGACTTGAAGTTTTGTTCTGTGTCTCTATACTAGAGGGCAACGAGGGAGGTTAAAAGACATGCAGAAGAAGAAAGACGCATGTTCGCGAAAAAAGTTGTTGAGGAGTTTCAACGGGATGAGCAATCTGCTATTATGGATGAGGTTTTGATAAAAGTCAAGGTAAGCTTATTTATAGAGAAGTCTTTTTTTCTGCTAATGTTATTCAGAGAAATCATTGTTAGTAATTTTTTTATAGGAATATTTGATGAGAAGTTTGAAAAGTTGTTTAAGATTGTCGACTAATCAAAAGGAATGGACGCTGGCGATGCAGATTTTGATTTGATGAACTATCAACAATATGATAGGATAAATGACTCATTCGAACCTCTATCGGATATTAATGCTGCTCATGATCCACTGCATAAAGTCGCAGATGAAAATGTAACAGGTGAGGAAGCAAATCTTGAAGGTGATGTTTAAGTATTCGAGGAAGTTCAACGTGTTGAACAACAAGTTGAAGAGGAATGTTCCACAATTGATAGACTGATCAAAGATGGATACAATGAACAGTTATCAACCGAGAATGTAGGAAGCAAGAAAGGTGCAAATGATGAAGTTTTCGATACTGAAGAACATGCACCGAGTTGTGATTTGGGTAGTGATATTGCAAAAGGCAATGTGTGTGGTGATGGACATCATGAACCTGTTGGTACTGAAGAACTGACATCGAGTGATGTGTGTACAACTATTAGGAAAGACAATCCGTTTGAGGATGCAATAACTATTTGCCAAGAAATTTTAGGTGTAGAGACATGGGAAGTTTTCACTACAGGTATAAATATTTTCTATGTTACTATCTCTCTCTCTCTCTCTCTCTCTATATATATATATATATATATATATATATATATATATATAGAGAGAGAGAGAGAGAGAGAGAGAGATAGAGAGAGAGAGAGAGAGGTCATTGATCCCTCCCACCTCTTTATGAATATGCAGTGAAAGTTTAAAATAGTGGTGCTTCAATTGATACAACTCAAAAACTCTCCGATGATGCTGTATTGCATGAAGATAGAGTCGAGAAAATCCTTCCAGAGAATACTCTAATGCTCCTCGACGTTTCTGAGATCGACAAAGGCATGCAGTCTGGCAAAACCATAGTGGAAGACAAACGTCAAGGTATTTTATAGATCACAAATTTATTACATTTGATCCAAGTATATATTTTCAGTTTGAAATTTACATACTTTCTTTTCTTTTTTATTCTTTTTGATGATTATTCAGAAAGACTCAATGCAACTGAAAAATAAATTGGTGAGCTCATTCGGCTATATGAAAAAGGAGAAATACATCTATTCACACATGTTGGCTCACAGGCAGGTGTGAAGTGTCTGTATATTGTTTTTAAAATTTAGTCAATATTATTTAGTATATTATTTTTTTTGCATGAATATAGGCATATCTGAAGGTAATGGAAGTGGATCCGTTGGAATGCAAACATCATCTGTGTCGCAACACTTAGACCAGGTATTTATTTTCTGCAATTCGATTACAAGGTATTTTTTTGTCTAATGTGTGTTTTGTATCAGTTGTATTTATGTGTATATTTTCCTTGCTTTTGCATATCTCATCTGATGCATCACAACTTCTTCCAAATCCTAAGATAAGGAAAATGTCCAGTTCTCCTAATGTTTTGAGTGACATCAATGATCTCCCCAACTTCAAGTTATGTTCATTTTCGCTGGGTAGTACAAAAGGAACTGGTTCAAAAGGTAATTCTGCTGCTGTTGTTGGTGAAGAGAGACAACAACATCGGGAACAATAGGGAAGTATCTGCCGCCATGGCTGTGGATTTTTCCCCTGCTGCTGAACCATAACATATAGTTGTGACGGAACAGCAGGAAGAGCAAGCAAAAAGAAAACCAGCTAAAATAGGGAAACGTATTTGTATGGAGAGTATTTGGTTGAAATCTCCTTACGTCATTCCTAAACAAAAACGAAAGGGGTAAGATTGGAAAGTAGGAAAGACTAAACGAAGGTGTCCCTTCCATTATGTTAATCAAGACAGTGGATTGATGCAAAGATTTACAGACTGGTTGAAGACGGATGCCGGTGAATATAATTCCAAGCCATTTAGATTAGCTGGAATTGATATTCCAAAGTCATTCTTTACCGAGCTAGTGGATCCTATCTATGATATTTCAGATGAAGTAAGTTATTAAGTTTGTTTTTTGAATTGGTTTTCAACTGTATTTCCCAAAACTTCAGCTTATGTTTGTTTTAAAGTTTTTGTTTAGTAATTTGGTAAACTTCAGTTTTATGCATGGTAAAACTGCTGAAGTTGTTTAGCTTATTTGCTCCAACTTCAGACTGAACTTACTGAAATTTTTGACATGCAGTCTCTAGTTTTAGTCTGAAGTTTTTTTTCTAAACTTTAAATCAAACATGCTGAAGGTTTTTAGGTTATTTAATAACATTTCATTCTGAATATGCTTAAGTTTTTGTCATGCAGTTTGTAGTTTTGTAATGCGTTTTTTCTAAACTTCATACTTATGCATGCTGAAGTTTTTTATTTCACATATTTCTTTTGTTGTTGTTCATTTGCAGCATATTGAAGTGGGCGTATATTTCTTGCGCAAAAAATATTACTATCGATTTCTAAGTTATCCAAAATCAAGATGTGCAGTAACAAATTTAATTTTTGATCAGTATATGACTAAGTTGGCTAGTGCTCATCTTTCAAATGAACATAATGAGAAAATTAGAATAAGGAAGGAAAAGAGAATGGAGGAGAAAAAAAATGGGAGAGAAAAAAGAGCAAATCAAAGATAAAGATGACTGCCAAAAATAGGAATGTGAGGATTATGAAGAAGAAAAAGAATTGGAGATTGAGGATCTTACTGAGTTTACTTGGATTATTGAAGAGTCAACTGGTGAAAAGGTGACCAACTACGTAAGAGGCATTGACCTTTCATGTGGTATAACATGGGCATCTGCCGGAAAAGTATTCTTTCCATTTCGACTTAAGCCAAGGTCGGGCCAGACATCTACGCACTACTTTCTTGGAATTATGCACTTTGAAAAAAAATATATATGTGTATGATTCCATGAGCAATACACCATATGAGCGTGCGGTTGAACATGTCCAAAATTATGCCCGGTTGATCCCACACTGTCTCAAATGCTTGGACTTTGGTACATACAATAAAATTTATGGGGAAAATCCCGTGAAAAAAATTGCGATTAAGTGGATGAACACACCCCTACAGGATAACAAGTACGTGTTTGGCATATGTTTACCATGCATCTTATGTTTTTTCTTTTTGTGTTAACTATTCTTCAATCTTTTTCATGTTCTTTTTGTAGTGTTGATTGTGGTATATTTGCTCTTAAGTTACTTGATATGCGGTTGAAGCAAGAAGATGTCTTCAAATTCAATCAAAGTCATGTGTTGACATTTAGGAGAGAATTGGATGCAAATTTTTAGGCTCATGGAAAGTGGAAACAAAATAGCGGTTATGAAACTCCAGAAGAGCAACTAGGACATGACTATGGAGAATATGAAGATACTCTGTGAATTTTTTCGATAGAGAATAACTTGTAAATGAAAAACAAATTTTATTTTTTCAAGTATGTAAGTGAAAAAAAATTGGATTGGTAAATATACATTAATTTTGTGGATTATGTGATGTCCGTCTTTTAAATTTTTTTTCTATTCGCGTTAATTAGTCTTTTAGTTGTCTTGGATTGTATCAAATACTTTTGTCTGTTTTATCATGAACTTAAGTATATTTTTGTGAAAATTCAGCATGAACTGGATATCTTCTGCTTGTTTAGGCTGAAGTTTTGGATAAAACTCATAACAAAAGTGTCGACTGCAGGACAAAAAGTTCATTAGCATATTTATCATATTAGCATGAAGTTTTAACTTCTGCATGTTTAGTGTGAAGTGTTAGGAAATGAATTAAAAAAATTCAGCATGTTCAGTCTGAAGTTTTAGCACATGAATTAAATAACATCAACATTTTTATTCTGACGTTTTTATGGGAAACTCATTGCTAACCCTCAGACTGCAGAACAAAACTTCAGCACGTTCAGTCTGAAGTTTTAGCACATGAACTATATAACTTCAGCATTTTTATTCTGAAGTTTGTATAGGAAACTCATTGCTAACCCTCAAACTATAGGACAAAACTTCAGCACGTTAGTCTGAAGTTTTAGCACATGAACTATATAACTTCAACATTTTTATTCTGAAGTTTTTATGGGAAACTCATTGCTAACCCTCATACTGCAGGACAAAACTTCAGCACGTTCAGTCTGAAGTTTTAGCACATGAACTATATAACTTCAACATTTTTATTCTGAAGTTTTTATGGGAAACTCATTGCTAACCCTCATACTGCAGGACAAAACTTCAGCACGTTCAGTCAGAAGTTTTAGCACATGAATTATATAACTTCAGCATTTCTATTCTGAAGTTTTTACAGGAAACTCATTGCTAACCCTCAGACTGTAGGACGAAACTTCTGCACGTTCATTATGAAGTTTTAGCACATGAACTATATAACTTCATCATTTTTATTCTAAAATTTTATGGGAAATTCATTGCTAACTCTCAGACTGCTGGACAAAACTTCATCATATTTTGGTATTTTTTTTAACTTGATACTTATCTTTTTTGCATTTACTAGCTACTTTTTTCTTTTATCACCTACTTCATCTTGCATTTAAATTTGTCTGACCATATAGTAAATGAGCTGAAAAGTTACTTTTGCAATTACAAATAATAAATGAAAAACTTTATATGATTATATGAAAACTTTTCAGGCTGAAGTTATTTTTTTACTATAGAAAAATTGTGGACTTACTAGGCTGAAGTTACATTTCTTTTTGCATTTACCACCTGCTTATTTTGTTTTACCACCTACTTATCTTGTTATATTCAATTTCTCTGAACGTAAAACAGTAAACAAACCTGAAAAGTTAGCTTTGCATTTATAGATATTAAATTGATTAAGTGCACTCTTTGGCTATATTAACAATCTCTCAACTTGAAAATTTCATAGTCATCCATAGACTTCTATCATATTCCTTTAAATTTATATTCATCTTTAGCCTTTTAGCTTTTTTAAAGAAACAATGTCTGGTGCTAGCGGAAGTAGGAAACTTACAATGGATGAAATTATGCAGAAGTGTGAAAGTTTGAAGTCTGATTGGAACAGTAACGTACCGATGGCTAATCTTATGCAGAAGTGGGATCAAATAAAGGCTGATTGAGAAAGAATAAAACTACAGTTTTTTGCCGATGAATCATTCCAGAACAGGCTGAACCTCGAACGCAGTTGTGAAGGTTATTCAACCTCGTTTGATAAGGTTGTCCAACATTTTGATTGTTTTAAGTTTCCCATCTGGGATGACTATGCCAAGCTACAAAGCAGCTTGAAGAGTCTTCCTTATCTTATGAACAGAGTAATAGTTGAACAACGTCAGTTGCGTGCTGAATTCAACAAGTTGAAGTGTGATCTCATTGGACTTTGTGGTATTTTGCCCCAGTATCCTATAGTTATCTCTGATTCAGATGATGATGAGATATATCGAGAAATTGATGAGTATTGTTCTGATGAAGGTGATGATGCTTAGTTTTTGTAATCCTTTATTTATGTTTTTCTTCTGTGTTTTTTGTTATTGTTTTTATGGCTCTTCTTTTTGTTTTATTAATGTTTATGTTGTTATATAAATGAAAATATTGTTACGTTTTTGTGTATAATTTTTTAAAATTTTGAAGGCTGCATTCTGATTTTAATGTAATAACATAGTATGTCAAGATAAAACTTCATGCCTTATAAGCTGAAGTTAGCATATATAAGTTAGAAACTTGAACTTTTTTTATCTGAAGTTTATAGCTTTTGATAGTCACACCTTATAGGCTGTAGTTTTTCTGCATACATTTTTCCGTTAATAGGCATATATAAGGCTGTAACTATATCTTTTAAGAGGCAGACTTATATATGCGAATTTATTTTTGTTCATTTCATAAAACTTCACACAAAACATGTTTAGATTTGTCCAGCAGTCTGCAACTTTTGTAATAATTTTTTTCAAACTTCAGAGAGAATATGCTGAAGTTATTTAGTTCATTTTCTAAAGCTTCAGTCTAAAGATGCTGAAGTTTTGTTATACATATGTTTTTTTGTGTGTGCCTGTGTGTGTTAAAGATATGTATTTCACTTATAATTTTTTCTCGCTGAAGTCATTGCGTACTTTTTTAAAATACAACCAAACCTGTAAGCCGCACGACAAAAATGAGTGGCTTGTACTTCAAGCAATATATAAAAGAGTATTTTTCAATCCAAGAGCTTTTTTTTTATTTCTACGAAAATAATCACATTTCACATATATCATTCAATAATGAAAGTCTAAATTCAGACCAAGGATTTTGATCGTTGGAGTATTTTCCAGCGTGTTTCTTGGAATATGGATGAGGTGCTGGAGAAGACAAGCAAGTTGTTCTATTATACCCAATTTTTTTACAACACTACATTTGGTACACTTCAATGGTACTGATTCAGTCGTAGGGATATGCCTCCTCTTTTGTCTTCTTCCTTGTAAAATCTCTACATCAGGAGGTTTTGTGATTTCAGATTCTACATTTTGTGGAATATCTCATGAATTTTGATCTCCCACAGTATTCACATGTCCTTCATATGTTTTAAATCATGTTTCCCTTGAATAACATTTTGAGCACTACTCAGATTTCTGCAAATTTCTCTTATTAATAACAACAATTGCGTGTGGACATGGCAATTCATCAAGTTGGAATCCAAGCAGTCACAAGTTCTCTTCTTAAAGTCCACAATGAATTTAATTCCTTCACTATTTATTCTAATCAATATTGAATCAAGGTTGAACACCTAAGAAGGAATAAAAAAGTAAAAAAAAACTACATTAGTGTATTATTGCTTCAAAAAGAAAAAAGTATGAAGTTTTTTACATGTAAGTTGTAAATCACTGCAGCAGATATAAAAAGCTGAAGTGATTATGTATTAGTTAATTACTTCAGAGAAAACACGCTGAAGTAAATTTTGAAGTTAATAAATATACTCACAAACATTTTACAAGCCAAGTCCATCTTCTTATTCATCTCTTCTTCTGCCCATATTGATACTTTGTGAAAAATTTCATGTGTTTTTTTATCCATTCGTAAATTCACCCTCCTAACTTTTCTTGGATGAAATCTAACATTCTCTAAATAGGAATCTCTCTCACTTTTAGTAACACATAATTTATTGATTCTACCATGTTTGTTGTCAGCATATCATAACGTCGTCGTGTGAACCACGATCGATCCCATCTCTCTGGTGGCTCTTCCATTATGTAATTGTATGTTTTCTTGTTAACACTTTTGATTTGGGACATTAACTGATTAAAATCTTCACGCTTGTATGACCTTGCAGCGCTTTGAAAAAAAATTATAATCGTGGCTTTTGCATGTCTTTTCTTTAAATTTTTCTCAAAGTGATAGACGCAGATACCATGGTGATCTTTAGGATAAACTTTTCAAATCCCATGATTGATTTATATCTGATAAGAAAACCAGTTCACGACGAACTTGGATTGCTTTTCTCATTTCCCCGAAGAACCAAATATATGCATCATTGTTTTCTGAATCTGCTACACCAAAAGATAGAGGAAAGATTTGGTTGTTTGCATCCTTTGATACAACAACAAATAGAATGCCACGATATTTTGACTTTAAAAATGTTGCATCTACTACAATCACGAGTCTATAGTAGCACCAACCAGCTATTTATGTCGCAGAGCAACGAACATGTAAGCAAATCTATACAGCGAAACACAAAAAAAACAAATCATAAGGTGTGAAGTTTTTCAAATAGGAACATTTGAAACTTCAGGTTGATGGTTAGTATTGTTTTGCTTACCGATTCTGCTCATCTCTTTTTATATTAGAGTATGTCCCTGGGTTTCTATGCACCATCATGTGTAGGTGTGAAGAAAGAATCTAGTAGTTCTCTTTCGGTGTTCCCCTTATGCAAGCAATAACTTTTTGAATAGCGCGCCATGCCTTGTGATATCCAATGTCAATTCCAAATTTCTTTTTCATTTCACTTTCTACAAAGGCTGGTATAACTTCAATATTTTTATCTCAAACATGTTCTAAAATTTGTTTACTTATAAAATTTGATGTAGCATGCTTCTGATCTAATTTCTTGCATCAACCGAGCATTCATGGTTGTTATGATATATTATCACCCTGAAAAGTGTGGAATTTTTTATTCTGGTAGCACGTACATTCCAACACATTTTTCATGATGTATTTCAGCTCGTATCTCTTTGAACATGATCTAACAACAGTGAATTCAACTTTTTGGTTTATGTCCAAGCTGTAGAAAAATTTAGTCATGTTCTTCTTGTTCTAAAAAATTGATCCTACTCTTATTTCCTCAAGAAATGCATTGTCACGACCCAATTTCATATCAGACCGTGATGGCATCCAACACCGTTGCTAGACAAGCCGGCAACGAATAACTTAATAACATTTCCATTTTTACCAATTTTCCATATTGTGATTTTTCCTTAACTTAACAGATTTAAAAAGAAACCAATTTAAATTAATGTGTGAAACTAGGAGAAATATTTATAACCAAAAGAATAGAACCCAAAAGGCATAAGTCTACTAATACATGCCAAGATCTAGTACCACAAGTGTATGGGAAACTTAGTAAATTATACAAAATAATGTCTATCCTACTGTCTGAAAAGGACTAAACAGAAACCAAAATAAAAAGAAAGACTCTGGTATGTTGCTGGACGGCTCAGAAGGGCAGCTCACCGTGGAATCTCGAATCAAGTCAAGGATGCGCGCCAGATGCGTATCCAGATGCAACTGCCTCAGATCCTGCACAGTTAAGTGCAGAAGTATAGAGCGAGTACATAAAACAATATGTACCCAGTAAGTATCAAGTCTAACCTCGAAAAAGTAGTGACGAGAGGTCGACTTGACACTTACTAAGGCTAGTGATAATAAATAATAAATCATATGTAAGACTGGATGACAAAGAATGTACTAAACTCAACAACAAGAGATGATAACTATCTTTTTCACAAATAGTAATTCCAAGAATCCACATGCGCAAATAATGCCGAGGTTGAACGGCCCAAACCAACACAATAATATTTAAATGTGCACTGTCGAGGGTCGAACGGCGCGAACCATAGATGCATCTATTTAAATCTGCCGAGGCGCTCGACCCCTCCACAATAGAAAACACTTAATTAACACAAATATTTGATAACAATCAAGTGTTCTATTCATAAGCTCATATGAGTGAAGACTTATCCTTTCGGATTTCTTTTACAATTTATAGAATCATGATTTAAGCGATTTAATTACAACTAAAAGGCGCAATTATTTCAAGTATAGCATGATGGGGGTCCTACACTACCCGGACTTAACATGAATATTAGCTACGCACGGACTCTCGTCACTTCGTACATACGTACCCCCCACAAATAGTCACATACATTATTTAATTTTCCTATGGGGAGATTTCCCTCTTACAAGGTTAGAAAAGAGACTTAACTCGTCTCAAAGCCTACTTCCCAATTCAAGAATGCGCTCAAACCTCCAAATGTGGTGTCAAACGGCTCGGAACTATTCAAACATGATATAAATCGATTAATCTATGCTCAAAAGTTCATATCTCCACTATTAAAATGATTACCCAACCAAAATTGCAAGATTTCTAAAATTCACCCCCAGGCCCACGCGCCCAGATTCCGGAAATTTTCGAAGGAAGTTGTTACCCACAACCTAAGGAGCATAAATATATTATTTTCACTAAGTTTCATGATAATTTTTGTGGTAAAATCTCATTTTTGTTAAACCCTAGGTTTTTCATCTAAACCCATGATTTTTACCAATTTTCATGTTGAAATCTACCCATAATCTATGTATTAAACTCACATTTAGTAGAAATTACTTACCTTACAAAGCTAGGTCGAAATCCCCTCCTTAGAAGCTCTCAAATCGCCTAAGAGTGGAAGAAAATGTGATGAAAATGGTCCTAGCCCGTAATAAATGAGGCTCACTGCCTCCAACAATTATCGCACTTGCGGTCATAGGGTCGCACCTGCGACCTCGCATCTGCGGACAAAGATCCGCTTCTACAGAAATCACTGGGCCGGCCGGGGGTTGCTTTCGCAGGTGGTTTACCACTTCTGCGGAGGAGGGGCCGCACCTGCGGAATTTGGGCTGCCCTCCCTTGGCTGCATCTGCGAGACTTGACCCGCACCTGCGAGCTTGCACCTGCGGCTGGCCAATCGCAGGTGCGGTTGACAGATATGGGGAGCTTTAGCTGTTGCTTCAGCTCCCAAAATGGTCCGAGCCTCATCTGATTGACACTCGGGGCCCCTGGGACCCGCCGAACATACTCTCAAGTCGAGAATCATAAAACGAACTCACTCAAACTCTTAGAACGCCCGAGACGTACTTTGCCGAGATGTACTTAGACTACTCGGATTGATACAAAATTTTGCGTGCAAGTCTTAAATGACATTACAGAACTATTCCCAGCCTTAGAATTCTATTTGGACCTCGATGTCACCAAAACCCGCTCCAAACCAAATTTAAAGAACTTTTAAAACCTTCAAGAACCAACTTTCACTATTAGAAGCTGAAATGCTCCCGGGTCATCCAAAACCCGATCCGAACATACGTCCAAGTCCGAAATCATCATACGAACCTATTGGAACCGTCAAGTCCCGATTATGAGGTCGTTTACTCAAAATGTTGATCGAAATCAAACTTGGCCTTTTAAGCCAACCTTAAGGAACCAAGTGTTCCGATTTCAACCCGAACCCTTCCAAATCCCGAACTAACCATCCCCGCAAGTCATAAAATAGTAAAATCACATACTAGGAGTTTTACTTAGGGGAACGGAGTTCTAGATGCAAAATGATCGGTAGGGTCGTTACATGCATCGTGCCTAAGTATTTTACATGGTGGAGATTCTTTCAGCTTTCTCCTCACTCTTTTTCTTGATTTCTTAGAAGCAGTAGAAGTTTCTGCAATTTCATCAACTGTATATGATATTATCGGTATAAATTCTATATTTTTTTTTATCTTTGTTGTTGCTTATCATTGCAGAAGGTAACAAAAAATTTTGTTGGATTGTGTGTTGGTTGTCTATTTGATATTAGCTGTCCTTAAAAATCTCATTTTTACCTTCCTCGATTTGCATGCACAGTTCGCGCGTGTTTTCGGAAAGCTTTTATGTTGAAAGTTGATAAAAAGAAGAATATTTCCTTAAAAGTTGATTTGAGTTGACTTCAGTCAATATTTTGAGTAAACGGACCCGGGCCCATGTTTGACGGTCCCGGTGTGTCCGTATTGAAATATGGTACCTGGGCGTATGCCCGAAATCGAATTCCAAGGTCCCTAGCTCGAGATATGAATTTTTGTTGAAAATTAAAAGTGTGAAAATTTAATGGTTTTAAGAATCTATTAATGTTTGGCATTTAGATACCGGGCCCGTATTTTGGTTCCGGAGCCCAGTACAGGTTCAATATAATATTTGTTACTTGCCTGTAAAGTTTGGTAGGAAATGGATTCAGTTTGACGTGATTCGAACGCTCGGTTGTGAAAATAGAAATTTTAAAGCTTTCTTGAAAATTTCATTCAATTTGGTGTTAAATTCGTAGTTTTAGGTGTTATTTTGGCGATTTGATCACACGAGCAAGTCCGTATAATATTTTTAGACTTGTATGCATGTTTGGTTTGGAGCCCCTAGGGCTCGGGCGAGTTTCAGATATGCTAGGGATGTTTGGACTTAGGAAATCTGGTGTGAGATGCTGTATCTGGTGTCTGGTGCATTGTACTTCGCGATCGCGTAGTCACTCTCGCGATCGAGAAGGAGATCTAGGCTGGGAGAAAATTTTCTTCTTCGCGAACGCGAAGGCTGGGTCGCGAACGCGACCAGCCCAACGCGAACGCGATGCTTTAGGGACCTGGGGAAGGGGTCAGCCGTCTCTTAATAGCGAACGCGGGCAAGGGCTCGCGAATGCGAAGGCCAGGGGGTGTAGCCTTCGCGAATGCGATGAGGGACTCATGATCGCATAAGTCTTTAGGCAGCTCGAGTTTTGGGTGAATAGGTTTTGGTCCGAACCTCGAGTTTTGACCAGGGGGTGAATGGGTGAATAGATTTTGGTCCGAATCTCGAGTTTTGACCAAGCGGGTCCGGGGTCGATTTTTTTACTTTTTGGGGAAAAGTTTGGGAAATCTAAATTTATGTATTGAAATTTATTTCTTTAGCAATATTTGATGTTATTAAGTTAATTATGGCTAGATACGAGTGGTTTGGAGGTATATACTAGAGGAAAAGCGATAATTGAGCAGTGAGTGGCCTGTGGATCGAGGTAAGTGTTGTGTCTAACTTTGACTTGAGGGATTAGGAATCTTTTCCTTAATTGTTATGTGAAAATCATGTGAGCGGCATATATGTGAGGTGACGAGTACTTATGCGCCGCCAATTTATCTGTTTTGCATGTTTCTTTCCCGTTCTCCTTATATTGTTTCTTTCCATGCTTTAATTGTTACATGCCTACTTGTAATTCATGCCTAATTGCTACCTGTTGAATACGATATTTTTGTGATACTCTAGTTTGTTCTCGCTGAGTAGTATTACTTGGGTAAAGTATCATTGAGTACAAGTTTTTCATTTGCCCGGTTATGAAGTTTAACTGTTGAGAAGGGTTTTGTGTTAATTTTGTGAAATTTCTATACTTCCTGTGTAATTTATATGAATATGGTGGGATCGGGTTGCACGCTGCAACAAGTGGAATAAGGGTGAAATATTGAAGAGGAATAAGGATGAATTGTTATTATACGGTAGGATCGAGTTGCACGCTGCAACAAGTGTAATAAGGGTGGAATGTGGTGATATAAGGGTGAACCGCGATTGTGTTTATTATAATATGGTGGGATCGGGTTACACACTACAACATTTTATCTATAATATTTTTACTTATGATATTAAGAAGAAATAAGGGAGGATTGTGATATGTACGGTGGGATCGGGTTGCGTGCCGCAACAGTTTATGTGTGTATGTTCTTTCTTTGACTTTGTAAGTTGTCCGGTATTTTTTCATTTCGCTTAAAGATTGGTTATAGCTAAATACTGGAAAAACACGTTGAGTTCTGTATTTATTCCTTGCAAGTAACTGTTTTTATATTATTCTGCTTTCTTTTCTGTCTTATTATTCACTGTATGCAACTTATATTGTGAGTGTCCCACCGTAGCCTTGTCACTCCTTCGTCGAGGTTAGGCTCGTCACTTACCAATATGTGGGGTCGGTTGTACTGATACTGCACTCTACACTTCCTATGCTAGATTTTGGAGCAGGTAGTGGCTGATCGAGAGGTTGGATACGAATTATACAACTAGGAGACCCAAGGTAGTTCTGCTGGCGTCCGCAGGCCCTGGCGTCCCCTTCTACACTTCTATACTTATTGTTTTACTTTACTTCACAAAAAGTTGTAATTTCTTACGGACAAATATTTGTAGAAAATCTTTGTATGTTCGTATGTGACTCCGGATTCTGGGTAGAAATATCTTGTAATTAAAGTTGTCATCTATATAGCTTTAGGTTTATTTCGGTTGGTTTTGTCTATTTTTTCTGAAAATCATTAAAAATGTAAAGAATTGGCTAAATAACCTATAATGTTGACTTTCCTGGCAAGTGTGATGTTAGGCGCCATCACGGTCCGGAATTTTGAGTCGTGACATTATTGTAGCGGCGGGTAATTGTTGCAACATTCAATATTCTGAAGCAGTTGTAATGTTAGAAGTTTATTGCTCATTGTCTACTTCCATTATTAGTTGTTCTAGTTCATGTTTATAATCAGAAAATTGTTCTGAATCTATTGTATATGCAAGAGATGGTTTGAACGTTGCAGATTCTGAAGCAGCTATACTGTCAGAAATGAGTTCTATTTTTTCGACGTCAAAATGGAAATTCTTGTAGGCTGAATCAGTTGTTAGCAAATGTATACAGGTTCTGAGTTCTTCATTTGGATCTACAAGCATCCATTTGCTTGTATTTAATTTGATATCAAACCATATCTGTAGTGAATATTTGGTTGAATCAATATCTTTAACTTCACTAATTTTCTTTAGGAAAGTATTGAATGATACTTGTTTATTAAGCAGAACAAGTTTTGTATCATGATCCAAGTATTTGAAATCAAAAGTCCACCTCCCATTGAAAGTAATAACAAGGCAAATCGAACTCATCTTGTAGAAGCATGCTTAGTATCAAGTATTAGGAAACTGAACAAAAGAATTTAAGTACGAAGTTCAAAAAAATTTCATTAGAAAATTACATACTGCAGGAGAAAAACTTAAGCACGTTTAAGCTGAAGTTTTAGCAAATGTACTAGAACACTTCAGCTTGTTATACTGAAGTTCTCGAAAAAAAGCTCATGAAAAAGCTGTTCAATGCAGGACAAAACTTAAGCACGTTTTGATATGAACTTTTAGCAAATGAACTAAATTTAACTTAAGACTATAGGAGAAAATTACATAGTGCAGGAAACTTCAGCACGTTTGTCATAAATTTTTACGAATGAACTAAACAACTTCAGAATTTTATGTTGAAGTTTAGAAAAAAGCTCATGACAAAATATTGAATATAGGACAAAATTTCAACATATTTTAGTGTTGAAGTCTTAGAAAATGAACTAAAAAACTTCAGTTATTTATACTGAAGTTTTCGAAAAAAAGCTCATGAAAAAAGCTGTTTAATGCAGGACAAAACTTAAGCACGTTTTGGTATGAACTTTTAGCAAATGAACTAAATTTAACTTCAGCATGCATTAAATAAAATTCATTATATAATTACATAGTGTAGGAGGAAAACTTCACCATATTTGTCCTGAAGTTTTTACAAATGAACTAAATAACTTCAGTATTTTCTGCTGAAGTTTCGAAAAAAGCTCAGGACAAAACTATTGAATGCAGGACAAAACTTCAGCATATTTTAGTGCTGAAGTCTTAGCAAATGAACAAAAAAACTTCAGCTTGTTTAGACTGCAAAACAAATACTTCAGCATTTTTGGTGTGAAGTTTTAGTAAATTATGTAAAAACTCAGCTTGTTTAGTATGAAGTTTTAGCAAATAAATCAAGAACTTCAACATGTTTGTCCTCATGACAAATGTCATGACCCAAAATTTATTAAAGGTCGTGATGGCGTCGGACACCACTGTCAAACTAGCCAACACTAAATAGTTACTTAAATTCTCGTTTTTAATATTTTTGAAATCGTAAATTTCCTTCAATGTAACTAGTAAAAGATAATATTTACAGAATAAATAAAAATATTTACAATTTCAATACTGAATATCTCATAATCATCCCATAACCCGGTGTCACAAGTGCACGAGCAATTACTAGGAAATAAAATGAAATACAATAACTGTCCGGACTACAAATTGGACAGAAAAGAAAATACAAATATGTCACCACTACAAAACCTACCCGTCCGTGATAGCGCCTATCGTGAAACTAGGCAAGCCTAAATCCAACATTTTTCCTTCATTACAGTAAAACTCCTTTTAAATAGGAGGAATTGACCCGTAGTCCTCCCGGAACACACCCGAGGCCCCGGGACCCTGTCTAAATACACAAACAAGTCATATAACCTAACGCGGACTCGCTCGAGGTCTCAAATCACATAAAGACACGACGAAACTACGAATCACACCAATAATCGAACTTAGGAACTGTAACGACCCGACCGGTCATTTTGATCTCTAGCGCTTCGTTCAGCGGTTTGAGGCCATGAGCAGCTTCATTTCAGGAATTATGACTCGTAGGCATGGTCGAGTTGAATTTCGGGAAGTTCGGAGTCAAATTGGAAAGAAAGTTCTCATTTCGGAAGCCTTAAGTTGGAAGAATTGACTAAGATTAGAATTTTGAGTAAACAAACTTTGAATCAGGATTTGATGGTTCTAACAGGTTCGTATGATGATTTTGGACTTGTGCGTATGTTCGGATCGGGAGTTGGATAACCTGGGAGCATTTCAGCGCATATTATGGAAGATAGCATTTTAGAAGAATTTCATAAATCTGGGTTGAAAGGCATTTCAGTGTTATAGATGTCCGTTTGGGATTCCGAGCCTGGGAATAGCTCCGTATGGTGATTATGGAGTTGGAAGCGCGATCGGAAGTGGATTCGGATGTCCGTAGGTCATTTTGAAGTCATTTGGCTAAAGATAGAAATTTGAAGGTTTTTGAGAAGTTTGACCGAGAGTTTGTATTTTTATATCGGGGTCGGATTCCAATTCCGAAAGTTAGAGCAGGTCCGTAATGTCAAATATGACTTGTGTACAAAATTTGGGGTCAATCGGACGTGATTTGATAGGTTTCGGCATCGGATGTAGAAGTTTGAAATTTCAAAGTTCATAAAGCTTGAATTGGAGTGAGATTAATGAATTCGACATTGTTTGATGTGATTTGAGGCCTCGATCGAGTTCGTATCATGTTTTGGGACATGTTGGTATAATTGGTTTAGGCCCCGAGGGCCTCGGATGGATTCATAAGGTTAACGGAATGGATTTCGGGACTAAATAGCTGCTGAAATTTCTGCTGCAAATCTGTTTTGGATAGCAACTAATGCATTGAAGAGCTAACTTTGGAAGTGTATATATCAAAATCTATGAGAAATCTGAAAATTTGCAAAAAATAACGTTATAGCCCTTGCATTCTAGTTTCCATAAAGTTATTCATGATTTAGGCATTTGATCAAAAAGTTATGATCAATTGGAGATGGCTGGTGAAGCAGTTTCGACAGAATTTTCTGATGCATGGAGCCGACTTTGGAAGTTCATATCTCGGAACATATAAATATGTGGTGTACAACCTATCCAATGAAAGATCTTCGAGTCTAGTTTCTAAATCTTAAAACCATTTGTCATTTGGATATTTCTACAAGGATCTATGGGCATTTTAACAGAAGGTGTAGAGTAAGAGAAAATTGTAATAGGATTTACAACCTGCACATCGCAAGGTACAACTCGATAAAGCCTGGGCAGATTGTTTTAAACACGAGTTTTCTTTCATTTCTTTCATTTGGTTTGGACGATTTTGGAGAGTTCAAGGAGGGATTTTCACCAAGCAACACTAGGTAAGTGATTTCTTCCTATTTTTGAGTTAAATATGTGATCTTACTTGAATTTGAACATGGAAATTATTAGGGAAATGAGATTTTTTGAAGAAAACCTAGAAATTTTATTTTGAATTTCTACCACAAAATTAAACATGGAATTTAGAGTAAATTGTATATTTGATCTAGTAAGACTATAGGTAGGGTATATCTTCGAGAAATTTCGGAATTCGGGCACGTGGGCCCGAGGGAATTTTGGTCAATTCACTGAGCGGAGTTGGGAAATTATATAATTTGAATTTTTCCAAATATTAGAGTATATTTTCATTGGTTTGTCGTTTTTGGATAGTTTTGGGGCGTTGTGCGTCCAATTGAGTCGTTGGAAGGGCTTGGGAGCCGGTTATGGAATTTCGGAGTGATGTAAGTCTCTTTTCTAACTTTGTGAGGAGCAATTGTCCCCATAGGTGAACTAAATGAATACATGCTATTATTTGCGGGGGACTACGTACGTACGAGGTGACTGGAATCCATGCATAGCTACTATTATGCCATGTTCGGGTAGAGTAGGACCCACTAGCATGCTTTACTTGTTGTACTTGTGACCTTGTCAATAAAATATCGTGTGATGCTTTCAATTAGTATCTAAATTTCTGAGAAGGATAGAGTTTACTTTTATTAATCACCTAGAAGGAGAATTGATTCTTCCTTGGATAATTGTTTTTCAGATAAATCTATAGAGTTTGGAACCCTGTCGAAATTGGCAAGTAAATCTCCAGAAAGGTTTAAATACTATTCTCATGTTTATTAAAAGGAGAATTGTATCACTTCATGGAACATCTAATTTTCCCGATAAAAATGTGTTTTATTAGTGTGAATATGTGTAACTTTGGGTGCCTGAGTCGCATGTATGATTCGCGAGCAGGATGACCCCGTATTTATGTATATTTATACGGGGACCCGAGTCGTAGGTATGATTCGTGAGCGGGGTAGCGCTAGTATTATTTTAACCGCGTCACATGTTCGATTCGTGAGCGGGGCAGATAAATGCATCTATGGTTCGGGCCGTTCGACCCTCGGCAATGCACATTTTATTATAGTTTGTCCGCGCCGTTCGACCCTCGGCATTTTCTTGCGCATGATAATTGCTGCGTATTTCCTGTAATTATTACTGTTTATTGGCCTAAGAAGTTGTAAAATTGCCAACTGAAATGACGAAGATTTAATTTGTTAAATGTGAAAGAACGAGATATTTCTTATCCCTGATTATTATTAAATTTGCCTATGATACTCATGCTTAGCATCTCACTTGATTATACTAAACTGACTTATAGCAAGTGTCAAATTCGACCTCTCGTCACTACCTCTCTGAGGTTAGGCGGGATACTTACTGAGTACACGTTGTTTTCGTACTCATGCTACACTTGCTGTGCATTTTGTTGCACAGGTACTTTCAAAGCAATATGGCTGATTTGGAGACTTAGACGAGCTGCATCACTCGGAGACGACCCACAGTCAGCAGAGTCTTCCTCTATGTATTGTATTTTCATTTTCATTCCTTGTCCAATTTGTATTTCGGACAAGCTTTGTAGAATTTGTATAATTCTTAGTAATTGCTCATGTACTTGTGTCACCGGGTTCTGGGATGTGTTCGAGATTTATATTTTATAAAAAAAATGGAATATTAAACTGTCGTATTTACTTAGCGGATTTTATTCAGTTATTATGTAATAAAGTGAAAGGTAATGATTTCAAAAATGATAAAACAGGAAATTTAACTTAACTATTTAATGATTGACTTGCCTGACAATGATGTCCGGCACCATCACGGCCTTATGGATTTTGGGTCGTGACAACATGGTATCAGAGCAATAGGTTCCCTTAGGTTTCACGAGTCATGAGAAAGTCTAGTAGAGTCTTGCGAATCGGTACAAAGACGTCTGTACTTATCTTCGAGAGGCTACAGGGCTGTTAGGAGTACTTCCCTTCTTGATTCCTCATCGTGCGATTCTATTCCCTTGAGGCTTATGCCTATGTTCTTCCTACTCAATATTATACGTCGCGAAATGCTTGCTATGAAACGTGGATTTGAGGAATTGAAATGGTGCTACGAATATGGCGCGAGATGTTTTCCATGTGTAGTTGGTTGGGGCTGTTGTTGTTGCCCTGCAGAACAATATTATGTTGTTTCGTCTCGGTTGCTGTGTTTCTGAGAATTTTGAGGCTATTCTTAGATTGTTATGATGCTTACGATTGGTTATCGTGTGGTGTTGATATGATGGTAGAATGCTTGCCCGAAGGTTGGGGGTGATGAATGGCTGGAAGGGAGATCTTCTCATAGCATAATTTCAAGATTTGAGTATTTTAGTTCCGGCGGAGGAATGGCAATTGGGCTATAAATGTCAAGTCTGGGGGGGGGATAAAGTAATAAGACTTGGTGTTATCAAGCGAGGTGGAGTTTTCATCTGTGAGGTGGTATCGCTGTTTTGATCGAATAGAGTGTGTTAAGTTCTCCGGTGTTATAGTTCTTCAGTTGCATTGGGTCAGAGTGTTATGAAGTAGTATTGAAGAAGCGGTTGTCAGAGATTGTGGTGTGTGGTGGTTCAAAATTGAATAGTTATTTCTAATGAAGGCAGCTCGAGAAGGATGATCTTCGGGGAGTTTGAAGTCGTGGTGTTCTACCGGTTTAAGAGTTGCAGAGAATGATGTTGAATTGAGGCAGGAATTGGGTAGCATACGATGAAGTAAGATATGTGAAAAGTGCTAGACGGTGGGTCCCTTTCTAAAAAGGCCAGGTGTAAGGAACGGAAGTCAGGTATGTGGTTTAAAGGAATGAGTTTACCAAGTGGGAGAGCGGTAACATAGTGGTGGATTAGAGGATATTGTAGCGCATTTAGTAGATGTCCATGATGAGCGGACGAACTGGTAAAGTTGGTGAATGAGAGCAGGCTTAGGATGGGGTATTGATGTTGCAGAGAGTGTGCATTTCAGCGTCGTTGGAAGGTGTTAGTTGGTGATTTCCACAGGTGGGTTATCTCCTATGAGTAAGTTAGCGGTTGTGTGGTTGGCAAGTTTCTGTGAGGGATTCTGGTGGCTATTCGGTAGGAGGCAGAATGTGTGAATGATGCTAGAGAATTTGAGTATTTAGGGAGTGTTAACAAGAGAATTTGGAAGAATTGGACGGATTGGTTGAGCGCGATTCATGTCAACAAAGGGGAAAGGATCTCAGCAGGGTCTAGAGTGGTGCAATGAGTAGCTTTGGGCTAAGTGGGGGGAGTCCCACCACCTGCAGTTGGGATGTAGGATTGTCTTCTCTTGGGGTTGCGGATTGTCGGCATACTGGCAAGTTAGTACAGCTAAGGGAAATGAGTAGAATGGTAATTGGGCATGTGACTTGATAAATATGTGCACGAGTTGGTCCTATTGGACCAGGGTTAGGTTTTGGGAGATTCAGAATTTATGCTTGAGTCATAGGTGAGCTGTAGGGTAGTGACTCAGTCGCGTGCTTCATTAAAAAGGGTGTCCGTGTGCTAGAAGAGCCTTGGAGTTGATTGTGTTCGGGGCCAGTCAAAGTGGGTGACTCTCAATAGCGGTCCTCGTGAATCCAAAAGTTAAGAATGCGGCGTTTAAGAGTTTCAGGCAGCAGTATGATTAAGAGACAAGCTTTTGCAGTATAATTTCTGGGAAAAGGGAAGGTGGTTGAAATGGTACATGTACGACATTGATCAGTTTCGTCAGTGTAATTAAAGCATGCATATGGTTTGTGCAGATGTGTGTGGGGCTTGTCGGCCGTCGTAATAGATTTCATTTGGGAGCATTCCAGTGCTATGGCCTGTCAGGTGTAGGCGGATCCCGGAAGGTTTATGGTGGTTCAGACGACTACTTAAGGATTTGCATGTTGGGTGATTGTGAGAATTCACTTGAGTGTTGTTATCGTTCTCTTGAATTAAGGTAAGTAGAGGTTTCTATATGATGAGGTGTTTCCCCTATTAGTGGTTCAGAAGTTATGATGGAATTCTTGCGCAATCTCATATTGGCATGTTAGGTGCATTAAATGGTGTGTAACTGGGAGTAAGAATCGAGATTGTGGTTCGGTGTTAACTAGGATTTCATGAGCTTGGATGAGCAAGAAAAAGTGACTTGAATGTTTAGAGTAAGCTGGTGTTGTCTTCAGTGTCATCTGAGATCAGTGTTTGGTTAAAGAGGCTTTGTATCCTGGTTATGGGTCCTTGAATTGTTTTACAGTGTTAGTGTAGTCGGTGGTATGGATGTGTAAACTTGTTAACTTGTGTGGAAGGTCGTGGGAACGTGACCACGGGAAGATTGTATAAGCGTGACATGTAGTCACCTGATTGATTGAAGATTTAGACCAAGTATAAAGAAGTGGAATCTGGCTTACTTGAGAATTTATGCCTGGAAGGCGTTCGGTTCAGTTGGTTGTGGATTGTGGGGTGTTTATCCCGGTTGTGATGGTTGTTCTTGCGTGTTATGAGAGGAAGTGGGTTATTATGTGTGATGACCTGGTCGGTCATTACATAGAATCTGCATTTATATTTACTATTATTGCCTCGTCATAGCTTGGTTAAACTGTTCTTGATGTGTTAGAGTTGGTAGGCTCGGAATCGGAATAATTGTAACGAGAATTTAGTCACTTAGTCTTTAAAAATGGTCTTAGAGTTGGAAAAGTCAACTGAGAGTTGACTTATTGGTAACCGACCTCGGAAGGAAGATTTTATGGCTCGGGTAGCTTCGTTAGGTGATTTGGGACTTAGAAGTGTGTTCGGAATATTTTTGTGAGGACCGGTGTAGAATTAGGCTTGAATTGGCGAAAGTTAGTTTATGGTGATTTCCGATCGGCAGTGGAAAACAAGCTATCGGGGTCAGAATGGAATTCCAGAAGTTGGAACAGGTTCGTAATGTCATTTTGGGTATGTCTACAAAATTTCAGGTCAATCGGAGTTGTTTTGGATAGTTTCGGTATCGTTGGTGGATTTGAGAAATTTTAAAGTTCTTAGGCTTGAATCCGATGTGATTTTGGTGTTTTGATGTTAGTTTTGGTGTTCCGAGGATGCAACTAAGTTTGATGATCATATGTGATGTGTTGGTATATTTGGTTGGGGTACCGAGGGGCTCGGGATTGATTTCAGGTGATTAACGGACACTTCCGGACTTGAAAGATCTGCTGTTTTTGCTGGTGTGTTGTAGGGTGTAAATTCCTCTATGCGATCGCGGGGTGTCATATGCGATTGCATAGGCCTGTTGGTGAGGCCCCGGAATTTTTTCTGTGCGATCACAGGTGAAGTGGTGCGATCGCAGAGTAGAGAGGGAGGAGGTAGTGCGATCGCGGGTGAGTGTGTGCGATCGCACACGGGTCTTGGAGCGTGGGGGAAAGGGTAGCGAGTGCACTGTGCAATCGCGTGCACAGTGCTGCGATCGCCTGAGAGAGTGTAGAAGACCCTGTGCAAACGCACCTAGGAGCGTGCGAACGCACATGGTATTTTATTAAAAACCTGGGCAGTTAAATTAAAACCCTTCCGCGACCATAACCTATTTTAACACCATTTTTGAACGAGAAGAAGCTCTTGAGGCGATTTTGAAGAGGGAAAATCAGTGTTCTTCATAGAGGTAAGTATTTTGGACCTTAAAACTCGATTATAGGTGATTAAGGAACATAGTCTCAGTGTTTAATGCATGAAACAGTAGAAAAAGGTGGGGTTAGAGATTGAGATTATGAGACCTTTAGGGGTCGATTTGAGGGGTCAAACAAACTTCGATTTTAGCGTTCTTTATATGTACAGACTCGTGAGATGATGAAGAACATTTTGGTATAAAATTTTTCTAGTTTCAAGATGCGGTCTTGGGGTCGGGTTTTGGCTAATTTCGGTTTGAGCTAAATTAGGTACTTTTCAATTGGAATTCATTCCTTAAGCATAATCTGATGATAAAAAGCTGAACTTGGTAGATTTGGAGCACTTAGAGGCCGAATTTAGAGGCAAAGGCACTGCGGAATAGTATTTTGGCCGATTTTGAGGTAAGTAACGTTTCCAAACTTGGTTCTGAGGGTTCGAAACCCCGAGCTAAATGATTTATGACTAGAATTGAGGTGACGCACATGCCAAGTGACGGGTGTGCGGGCGGGCACCGAGTATTTGTGGCCTGGCTTATCCCATGGCACCGCTTAGTGATTATTCTCTGATGATATCTGTGCTTCTGTAAATGTGGTAATTGTGAACCTCTTAGAAATCATGTTAAGTATAAGTTAGGCTTCACGCCGAAAATGCTGAGACCCGAGTGGTCGTATATTACTGTCTCATTTTGTGATTATTTGATTCATATACTCAGTCCTGTTATAGCATATTACTTCATATCTCAGTCTTAGTATTGTTAATTATATGCATACTTATCATTGTTTCGGGCTGATGGATGCATCTGTGATCCATGTGAGTGAGAATGAAGAGTAATGACTGAGTGAGGCCGAGAGCCTGTTATTGAGACAATTATGATATCAAAATGCACACCGCACCGATACTTAAATCATGCCTTCGTTGGCTTGATATAGCACTTGGGCCACTAGGGACCCTCCGGAGTCTTCACCTCCAGTGAGCGCATTGATGTGAGGGATGGATCTTCCTTGGACATGGATCTTGTCCGAAGTGGGTGTTATGTGATGGATGGGTCGTTCTTGGACATGGATCTTGTCCGAGTGTTGTATTCTGGAGATGGACTTTCTCCGTGGGGCTGGATATGCCTTTTTCCTTAGTACGGAGTGACTACGGTCACCAACGATTATGTACATTCCGGGATGGACTTTTCCCTGGGCCTGAGAGCCATATACGGTACTGGGTGGACTGTTGTGTGAGGGTTGTGAGCACTATGTGCATATCCACATTGGTTTCATACATATATTTTATGATGGCATGTAGAGTATACTGGCATACTTGACATATTTGCTCATCCTGATAAACTGTTAGCATGTCTAAATTCTGTATATTGTTTATTGTATAATTTTGAGGTTTTGTCCGTCACTACTTCTCAGCCCATAGTTTGCGTTCGTTACTTCTGAGTTGGTGTACTCACGTTACCCCCTGCACCTTGTGTGCAGATCCAGGTACACCGGGACCCGGTAGTGGATATTGAGCAGCTGTCAGAGTTTCCATTGGAGTTGTCGAGGTAGAAGCTGGAGATAGCGACCTCGTCTTCTCTTCCTTATTCCACATGTTGCACTTATTTTGAGACTATGTTGTCTATTTCTTCATTCTTTATTTTTTTTATAGCAGCTCATGACTGAGTGACACCGGATCCGGGGATGGAGA
Organism: Nicotiana paniculata; assembly: GCA_005239505.1. Classification (NCBI taxonomy): domain Eukaryota; kingdom Viridiplantae; phylum Streptophyta; class Magnoliopsida; order Solanales; family Solanaceae; genus Nicotiana; species Nicotiana paniculata. The sequence continues at coordinate 1,000 of MDKI01155855.1, read as the reverse complement.
ATTTAAATTTTGTTTCAAATATTGTTTTTAAACTTCAGACTCTTAGTATTATCAATAAATTCATTTAAAAATCGCATTTTTACTAGAAATTGAATTTATCTTAGAAACAAAGGGGCGGCTTTCCTGGTTCCACGACAGGCGCCATCAAGACTCCGAAATCGGGTTGTGACATAATGGACCCAGGTCAAGCTATTAGCCTAGTTCAGTGTGAGCGAAATTGGCTTGATGTGCGCAAATGGATTAAACATGGTTGTGGGCTTCATGTGAGTCAGATGTGTTCATTTCAGTATAGTGCTCATCAAGGAGGGGTGTTAGAATATCAGGTGTGGTTCCGTTTTCGTCAAATTCATGTAATATTATGATTGTGTCGTGTGAGTTGTGAAACGGCTTGATAAATTCCTATGTGCTGAGTTTTTGCGTAGTAATGATGTTATGTGAGCAGGTGAGCTCTTGAGATTCAGAGTATATATATCGCACCTCAGTTGTGCTCGAGTTTTTGTAGCGTATGGCTCTATCAGTCTCCCTAGGATGGTATTATGCACTTAGCGTGCTTGTGATCGATATTCAGTATTTTTTGATAGTGAGAAATTCAGCTCCGTGTATATCTCCTTATGTGAATTTTATGATGGGATCGGGTGGCACGCCGCCACGGGTATGTTATTTGGATCGGGTTGCACGCCGCAACAGTGTGATGTTGAGTGAGGTTCCTATATTTATTTTTTTCTTGTGTTTTTGCTTCCTATTTCCTAAAGAAATCCATGTTAGTTGCGTGAGTTGAGTAGTCCTTTCGTGAGTCATTTCCTTATGTATCATGTTCGAATTGTGGCCTATTGGCGCATTGTGGCATAGTGTGAGACTGTTGGTCATGTCTGGGGTGATTGGTTGTCTGAGCAGCTCATACTGGGTGAGACGAGATTATTGCATAAGGTATCATTGTGATAAGATTATGTGAAATACATTAAAGGACAGTTACCCTTATTGGTTTGTAATGAGATGATGG
>ML367208.1:0-47856 GCA_005239505.1 Nicotiana paniculata | reverse complement strand
TAGCTAAATGCCTCGGACCTAACCAAATGGAATTTGTGATGAAAGAAGTCCACAAAGGACATTGTAGAAATCACTCAGGGGCGAGATCCTTAGTGAAAACACTAATCAGAGTTGGATACTATTGGTCTAAGATGGAAGAAGAAGCCGAGAACTTTGTATCCAAATGTGACAGATGCCAAAGGTTTGCCAATAACATGCTGTTCCAGCGAAATTATTACATGCAATAATATCCCCATGGCCCTTCATGAAATGGGGTATGGACATAGTGGGACCTCTTCCCACAGCTAAAGGACAGGTACGGTTTTTACTAGTGCTAACCGACTATTTTACAAAATGGGTAGAGTCAGAAGCGTTCAAACAAGTGCGAGAAAAGGAAGTTAAAAGCTTCTTATGGCGAAACATAATGTGCCGCTTTGGAATATCAAAGAAAATCGTGTGTGATAATGGCCCACAATTCATAGGCTCGCAAATCACAGAATTCTTCGAAAGTTGGCAAATCAAGCGGATCACTTCATGTCGTACCACCCCGTGGCTAATGGTCAAGCTGAGTCAATGAATAAGGTCATCATCAAAAATCTAAAGAAACGGCTGGATAAAGCCAAAAGAAGCTGGCCTGATGAGTTACCAGCGGTACTATGGGCATACAAAATAACTTCAAAAATAGCCACGGGAGAAACTCCGTTCGCACTTGTTTATGGCTCAGAAGCCTTAATATTTGTGGATATTGGCGAACCAAGCGTAAGGTTCTCAACAGCCATGGAGGGTGAAAACGACGACGAATTAAGGACCAACCTGGACCTGCTCGAAACACGGAGAGGAGCAGCATTGATACAGATGGCAGCTCAAAAACAAATCATAGAGCGCTATTACAACCGTAAATCTCATCTCATGTACTTCAAGATTGGGGACTTCGTCCTCAAAAAAGTCTTTCAATCAACGAAAGAAGCAGGTGCAGGAAAGCTAAATCCAAACTGGGAAGGACCTTAACAAATCTGAGGCGTAGCTGGGAAAGGCGCCTATGAGTTGGAAGATATGGACGACAAGTTCTACCAACAATCTAGAACTCCATCCACTTAAAGAAGTATTACTTCTAAAGGAAAAGAATACCCTCGTCAGGTATAACACGTTCGATTTTATTTTGAACATTTAAAAATTTTACTAAATTTTTTAGATGATAGGCATAAAGCTAACCCATCACCAGATGATGATATTAGACCTGCAAAGACGCGAGGAAATAACACAATTCCTGGTCTAGGGTTACACTTTCTGATGGACTTTTTAAAAGGGTTAAGCAGTCATCATCAAAAAACTATATACCTTCGAGTCCGGAATGTTTTTTCTTTTCAGGAAAAGGACCACAAGGAAGGAATAATCAAGTGCTCAATATTTCATTCTTCAAAGCTCAAACACTTGGGGGACTATATAGTATGAAAGGCTAAGACAAAGCAAAGAAGACTATCAGAAAGTCAAAAGCTCGAGCCTGAAGACCCATCTACCCAACGAGACAAGTGACACGAGTAGAATCGAAAGAAATCAAAAGAGCCATCCAAATACAAAGCCAATACAAAAAGCAAAAACCTTCGAACATGTTCAGGTTGAAAGGAAAACTATTAGTCACGAGAAATAAATGTACATCTTTATACTTATTCAAAGATGTTGTAACAAAACAATTAGGGGTAAAAGAACATCATCAATGTACTCATTTAAAAGATTGTTCTCAAATAAAACAGTTATGGATGAAAGATCTAAATCCTTGTATTTGTTCAAGAAACCGTTATCAAATAAAAATAGTTACGAATAAAAAAACATTTCCCTCGTACTTATCATAAAATTGTTTCCAAAAATAGTTGCGGGTAAAAATCCTAATCCTTATAAAAACTGTTACTAGTAAAAAATAGTTGTTTCCTTGTATTAATATCGAAAAACTGTTACGTATGAAAAACAGTTACGAAATACAAGAGTACATCAAATCTGTTAAACAAAAATAGTTGCAAACGTGAGTTTTAAACGATAACCAAACACATGTAAAATGTCATGGAAGTTCAAACAAAAAACTTTCCTTGGAAACATTCTTAAACATGTGTAAAATTCCTATCACTCTATTGCATTATCATGAAGTTGAGACGTCTTCTTCATGTCAATTATAAAGGGCCCTCTTCCATAAACTATGCCTATTACAAAAAGGCACACATTTAATATGACACCGTGCCTATTACAAAAAAGGTACGAGTAGTCTAAAGCATTCCACATGCAAAACTCGAAGGTAAAACTAAAACCTCGAAAAATGAAGCATGCAAAAGACTTAAAGAGTGAAACAGAAACTCAATAAAAGTCAAACTAACATTTATATATTAAAACGGCTAAAACTAATTCTTAACTTATACTTAGCAATATAAAAATTTTATATACATTGTGGTGCCCCTAAGTTGTCATTTGGGGACTTTAAGGAAATCAAATTTACCCCCGATGGGACTGGGGGTAACCACCAATTGATACAAGAAAAAGAGGGATGAACAACCTAATTTTCTTCAAGAGAGGGGTTGACTTCACTGGCAGAAGGAACGGGAGCAACTGGGGATGAAGAGGCATGAGCGGCTAGAATCTCACCATCAGGTGAATAGAAGTTATGACCTTGTTGAGCTTTCTCCATGGTTTCCGTAGTTTTAGCTATTTCAGCACTAAGGTCAAAACCCTCTTGACTCATTTCCATCAATGTGTCAAGGCGAGAATTCATGTACGCCCAGCTCACATCGACAGCAGCCACCTCTTCTCCCATACTTGAAGCTCAGCTCTCAATCGGTCCTTCGCCGCTTCCGCAGCTTCATGGGCGGCCCTTAATGGTACAATCAACTCCTCTAAAGTTTGATCTTTGTCTAAAGCATTACGAAGGTCTTCTTGAGTATGAGTGAGTGATTGCACGAGCTCACCTGAGTATTCCTCCTTCTGCCCCAACAAGTTTTTCAAGTCTCTAATATCCTCTGAGGCACGGGACAGCTGCTCCGCGAATGAAGACTCCAGAACACTCTTATCTTTATCAGCCTGACTGCAAGAAGCCTTCTCTACTGCCAGTTCTGCTGCCATAAGTCTCATCTACCGCTTCAAGGTACTCATTTCCTCTTCTAAAGCATCCATGTCAATCCTTAGGCTATCATACTGTGCTTTCCAATTATCAACATAGGCCTGCNTTTGCTTTCTCAGAGGGACCTATCAAAAGCTTGAGCCACACTTCAGGCTCACCCATTTTCTTGAAAAGATTCCCCTCAGCTGGAACCTCTATTACCACCTGCCGCATCTTTCTGTTGGAAGACCCTACTTCCCTAACGGAAGGCATGGAAGCAGGCAGAGATGGAACAACACAGGAATGGAGGGTTGAGGAGATGGAGAAGCCACGGGCAAAGCAGCAGCAACGGAGAGTTGAAGAGTCGAGGAAGTTATGGGCAAAGCAACAACAGAAGTTGAAATAGCCAGAGGAACAGACGAGACAGCTTCTTTCAAAGAAGGAGGAAAGATATCAGCCAAAGGGACATCATCAGGAGCAAGATCAACACCCTCATGAATAGGGTAATATGAAACATCATCAAGGACAGGGGGATTAATCACAGACACGGAAGGCAAGGTTAAGGCTGTAAGCTCATCATCTAAAACCACCCGCCTTCTCTGTGACATGTGCACTAAAGCTCCTTCTTCTTCTTCTTTTTCTTCTTCTACGAAACGAGACTCACTAATTTTCCTCTTCGAGGAAGATGAACCAATAATGATTTCTTGGGCCTGAGCCAAAGACATCTTCGGGATAGATAAATCAGACACCCCACGAGCAGAGAACCCTATTAAAAGAGAAAAGTTAAACGACAAAGAAAGAAGAAACTCGAGTAAGGAAAGAAGCAAGAACAATAGCTTCACCTACCGCGGGTCTTTACATGCCAACCATACCTCCCAGTGAGGTATTACCAAGATCTTTCTTCTGAAGGAGCAACGACCAACAATTTTTCTACCCAATCACGAATACTGGAGACATTCTCAACAGTATTCATGATTGCTGAGAGAAGAAGAAACAGATACGGTGTTAGCAAAACATCTCAAGTCAAAACGAGAAAAAGTAAATAAATGTGAGCTAAATCATACTCACGTGCGTGATTCCACTTCTCAGGGAAGGGAAGATTTTCTTCACCCACTAAACCCACAATGGGTACAGCAACATACTGGAGGTACCAACCCCTATCCTTATCATCTCCAGGGGTTACCATCACTCTTTTGCTTCTAGCAGTCAGAGTAAAAACCCCTTCACGAAATAAGGTAGGAGAGTAGATATGAATAAGATAGTTGAAAGTAAAATGAACCGAGGCTAAAGAAGCCAAACTCCTAAGACATGCGACAACTCGCCACACAAGAGGACCAACTTGTCCTAAGAAGATATTGAAAAAACGGCAAAACTCAGTTATAAATGGGTCAATGGGGGGGTCTAAAACCTAGAGTGAAAGGGTACGTATAAACAAAAGAATATCCCATATTGTAAGACGTGCTATTCTTTGATTACTATTCGGAATATAGACAGGGAAGTCAGACCTCCAAAAGCACTCCCTACGAATAAGTGAAGTTTGACCCTCAGTTATAAGGGTTGAATATCTTTCGACACTTTCAAGAGAAGAAGATTGGTCTACAAGAACTTGACTACCCTAGCAAAAACAAATTCAGCAGGGACAATTTCATTGACTCCAGGTTCACGAAGGCGTTCGCCTCTACCTCTAAACAAAGACCGAGAAACCCTAAACCTTGGAGAAACTAGAGATCTAGTGGAAGGAGAAGGAACTATCTGAGAGGAGCCCCTCGAAGGAGTGGATCCTAGACTTCTAAGTCTACCACCCCTCCGACTCCGAGTCAGAGAAGAAGATGGAGTTAAACTTTCAATATCTATTACTCCCTGAGGTTGGTTCGAAGAATACATGTTTACAAAGGCAAGAAGAAAGTTCTTTACAAAAGACAAAGTTAGAAAAGTGTTTCGTGGAAGCAAAGAAAATAAGAAAGGTATTTATACTTGAGGACAACCGTCAAACATGGGAAAAAAATAAAAATAATGATGAAAAGTCATAATTGAAGATGTCACTTCGGGACTGGCACAGCCGCAAAAAGCCCTAAAAGGTGCCGAGTAAATGCAGAACCAATCCGAAAAGGACACGTGGTATGAGCATTAAATGGAAGTGACAAACGACGCCTATGGTGCAGAGAATGATACAATGATTCGAGGAAAAGCGGCGGAAAAATATTCCCGCCATAAATGAATATCCACTTACCAAATATTAATAGTTAAATATATGGTAAGTGCGGGGACTATCTGTATTAGTAAAAAAGAGTTTCACATGTAAGCCAGCTTTTGACTACTCAGCCAGTCATGTGGACACAGGAAAACACGACAGCTGGATGTGATTCTTTGAAGAGGTACGGCAGAAAGAGGCACGATTTAGTAAACCCTCGAGCTTATCAGCCACAGGAAACTCAACCTGATCAAAACAGGGGAGAGGCACGGTCGGAATGAATCTAGACAAAGTTATGGGCAGATTCAAAGACCCACAATTGATTACTCGAACGTTATGTAATTGTACCCCAATTACCGTTATCCTTTGTAACGCCTCATTAATGTCATAATTAGTCATTAATGAGTAACCATAGCAAGAGTTGTACGTTATAAGAATCTCCTATATAAGGGAATGGAATACAGCTTGTAAAGGCATCTGATTCTCGAATATAACTGACTACGATTTTCTATATTTCTACAATATTGTCTATTATTCATTTTTATCCATTTCCTTAATTATCAGTAACCCGTATTCATCTTAAAGATAATCTTTAGTCAAAGGTCTAATTCTTTGGTTAAACAATAGGGTTTCCTGCTCGTGGAGTTTTTGTTGCGGCTGTGTCCGCTTCAAGGCTGTCTCTAGCTAAGTCTCAGGAGATCATTGATGGTTCCTCCTCATAGAAAAGAAAATCAAGTGGGTCCAGGACCTTAGAGGAGGAAGAGGAAGAGGAGGGTTCGCTGGTCCATAGGTCACGTAGGAGGAAGGTGGTCTCTGATGATGAATCTGCACCCGTTGTTGATCCTCTTGTGCCTAAATCAGAACTTTCCGCTCCTGAAGATGCAACTCCCTCTCATGTTCGTGAGTTTGTTGATCACCTGTTCCCACAAGGTTTTGGTACCATCTCTGATGAAGCTCCTCTTGTTGTTTCCTCTCCTCCTATTGCTAAGAAACTTTCGTTTATTGCTACCTCTGCTCACATTGCCGTTCTTGCTCCCATTGCTTCTCCTCAACCTACTCCGTCTAAGGCTCCTTTTCCCGCCCCCGCCCTCGCCTCCGTGCCTTCTGCTGTTGAAGTAGGGTCTTCCAGCACGGGTGATGAAGCAAGTTACAATAGAGGTACCTGCGGCGGGCAGCCTCTTGAAAAATTCAGGCCAGGATGATGCATGGTTAAAGCCACTAATAGGTTCGATTGAGAAGTCTAAGCTGGAAAGCCACAGCTCCTTGACTTGGATGAACGAGATTGTGCACTCGTCCTTAAAGGTAAAACTTGATTTTCCTCCATATGTACTTATATATATTCTTACCGTATCTAATTTATCATTTTATGTAGATCAACCTTATAGGCACAGATCTAATGAAGAGAATTGTTCAAGCGGAGCAAGCAGAAAATGACTTCCATATTAAGGTTGATAATTGGAAGGAGTAGTACGAGATTTTACAGCTTGACATGGAGGTAATGGAGGAGGAAAAGTGTACCTTGGAGTGGCAAGTTAGGGTTATGGTAGTAGAACTGGCTGTCGAGAAGGCGTCTTCGAACCAGGCAGGTAAGGACAAAAGTGTCTTAGAGTATTCATTTTCGGAGCAGCTTTCCCGTGCCACAGAGGAGATTAGGAGCCTGGAGGCTTTGTTGGACCAAAAGGAGGTGTACTCTGGCGAACTTGTTTAATTTCTCACCCAAACCCAAGAAAACATCTGTAACTCTTCAGAGAAGGTCCAGTTTCTGGAAAGATCCATCGCTCCTTTACCGGCCTCTCATGATGCTACCGTGGCTGAAAGAGATGAGCTAAGAGTTGAAGCTAAACAATGGGAGAAAGACTATGAGGCTTTTGAAGACAAAGCAGTCGTCGATGTTAGCTGGGCGTATTTGAATGCCCATCTTGACACATTGACGGAAATGGGCCAAGAGGGTTTTGACTTGGAAGCCGAAATTGCTAAAACTAGAGAGACGATTGAGAAGTCTCAGCAAAGTGAGAATTTCTCTTCACCTGAGGCTGAGGTCCCTGCTGCTCGTGTCTCGCCATCTCAAGCCGCTCCTCCTTCCAATGAAGACAACCCCCTATCTAGTGAAAAAGTCTAAGGAAATTGGTTTTTTTTTATTGGTTACCCCCGGTCCCATTAGGGGTAAAGTTCAATCCTTTGTAAGTCCCCAAATGACAACTTAGGGGAAACTTTTGTATAAATAAATTAGGCTTAGACTAAGTTAATACTAGTTTTTTGCCACTATATATTAATAGTAATATCGACATGACTTTCGATTTCTTTGAGTTTTGTTTTCACTCTTAAATATTTGCATACTTTCTTTTTGAGGTTTTTGGTTTACCTTTGAGTTTTTGACTTTGCATTTTAAAAAATGATTAGATTTTTTGTACTTTTTCGTAACAGGAACGATTTATAAAATAGGGCCCTTTTTTGATCGACACTTAATAAAGAAGACGTATCAACTTCATAATGGTGTAAATGTACAAAAGAAAGATAGGAATTTCACATGTTTTTCTTTGACAATGTTTTTAAGAAAGTCTTTGTATTGTTTCGAACTTTCGCAACATTTTACATGTGTTTGTGTATCGTCCATAACTCCTTTGCAACTGTTTTTCTTACAACAAATTTGGTATAAACTTGTACTCGTAACTGTTTTTCTTTTGTAACAGCTTTTTCGAATTAATACAAGGGTATAATTATTTTCATTTATAACAGTTTTTTGAATAAATATACAAGGATAATGCTTTTCTCATCCATAACTATTTTTATTTACAACAGCTTTTGAATAAGTACAAGGATGTTGCTTCATCCGTAACCGTTTTCATTTACAACAGTTTTTGACTAAGTACAAGGATGTACATTTTTATCCGTATCTAATATTCTGCCCTTAACCTAAACATCCGTTTACATTTACGAATATGTTTTTTTGAAGGTTTTTGAATCAGGCTTTGTGTTTTTTGTCTTTGGCTCTTTGATTTTGCTCATAGTACTTGACTTGTTGGAATGGATCTTCAGGCTTGAGCTTTGACTTTTTGATAGTATCTTTGCTTCTTTTTTGCCTTCCATACTGTATAGTCCCCCAAGTGTTTGAGCTTTGAAGAATGAAATCTCAAGCACTTGACTATTCCTTCGTTGTGGTCCTTTTCCTGTAAAGGAAAAACATACGGGACTCGAAGGTATATAGTTTAGATGATGACTGATTAACCCTTTAAAAACGTCCATCAGAAAGTTGTAACCCTAGACCGGGAATTCAGTTACTTCCTCGTGTCTATGCAGGTCTAATATCATCATCTGGTGATGGGTTAGCTTTTTGCCTATCATCTAAAATGGTTAGTATAACTTTAACTGTACAAAAGTAAAATCGAACGTAACGATACCTGACCGGGGGTATTCCCTTTATTTCAGAAGTAATACTTCTTCAAATGAACAGCATTCCAACTGGTTGATAAGATTCTGCCGCCCATAGTTTCCAGCTCGTAAGCGCCTTTTCCAGCAATGCCACAGACTTTGTAGGGCCCTTCCCAGTTTGGGTTTAGCTTTCCTGCACCAGCTTCCTTTGTTGATTGGAAGACTATTTTAAGAACGAAGTCCCCAATTTTGAAATATCTGAGGTGAGCTTTTCTGTTGTAATATCGCTCTATAATTTGTTTTTGGGCTGCCATACGTATTAATGCAGCTTCTCTTCTTTGCTTGAGCAAATCCAGATTTGTCCTTAACTCGTCGTTGTTTGTTTCTTCCGTTGTCGTTGTGAATCTTGTGCTTGGTTCGCTGATTTCCACTGGTATTAATGCTTCTGAACTGTAGACAAGCGCGAATGGAGTTTCTCCCGTGGCTACTTTTGCAGTAGTTCTGTAAGCCCATAATACTGCCGGTAGCTCGTCAGGCCGGTTTCCCTTGGCTTTTTCCAACCGTTTCTTTAAGTTTTTGAATGAATTTGTTTGTTGACTCGTCTTGCCCATTAGCCATGGGGTGATATGGTGATGAAGTGATTCTCTTGATTTGCCAGCTTTCAAAGAATTCTGTGATTTGTGAGCCTATGAATTGTGGGCCATTGTCACATACGATCTCCTTTGGTATTCCAAAGCGGCATATTATGTGTAGCCATATGAAGATTTTCACTTCTTTCTCTTGTACCTATCTAAAAGCGTTTGCCTCCACCCATTTTGTGAAATAATCAGTTAATACGGGTAAGAATCGTACCTTTCCTTTAGTTGGGGGAAGGGGTCCCACTATATCCATGCCCCATTTCATGAATGACCATGGTGACACCACTGGGTGGAGTAATTCTGTTGGCCGGTGAATATTGTTGGCATATCGCTGACATTTGTCGCATTTAATTACGAAGCTCTCAGCATCTTCCTCCATTTTAGGCCAATAGTACCCTGCTCTGATTAGGGTTTTGACTAAGGATCTTGCTCCTGCATGGTTTCCGCAGTGTCCTTCGTGTACTTCCTTCATCACGTACTCCATTTGATTAGGTCCAAGGAACTTTACTACGGGACCTCCAAACATTTTACGGTATAAAGTTTCACGAACTAGGCAGTACCGCGCAGCTTTTCGGCGAAGTGCTTGAGCTGCTTTTCTATCTTCAGGCACGGTGTCGTTCTGCAAAAGGTTTACAATTTTGTTTCTCCAATCCCAGGATGAATTGTTAAATGTTACCTCAGTTTTGTCTTGGCCGATTGCTGAATGAAATAGGTGTATGACAATTGTATTGTCTTTATTTGTTACGTCGGCAATTGCTGCGAGGTTAGCTAATGCATCCGCTTCTGCATTTTCCTCTCTGGGTATTTGCGTAACTTTCCATGAATGGAATTTCCTTGCTAGGTCTCGTGCCTTTTCCAGATATTGTTACATTCAAGCCTCTCTTGCGGTATAAGTCCCATGCATATGGTTTACCACTAGTTGAGAGTCACTTTTGATCACGATTTTCTCAATTGAGAGTTCTCGTGCCAGTTCAAGCCCTACAATGATAACTGTGTACTCTGCTTCATTGTTAGTTATGGGATAACATTTAATGGCTTGTCGTATCTTTTCACCCCCAGGTGATATTAAAAAAATTCCCAAGCCGGCCCATTTTATGTTAGAAGAGCCGTCAGTAAATAGGGTCCAAATTCCTGGATTAGCCCCGTTGAAGAGTTGTAACTCTTTTTCCACTTCAGGGATTACGCTTTTAAAATCAGCGACGAAATTAGCTAAAATTTGAGACTTTATTGCAGTCCTAGGCTGATATATTATGTCATGTTCGCTTAATTCTATTGCCCATTTAGCTAATCTCTCTGATGACTCTTGTTTAGGAAAAATATTTCTTAGTAGATACGAGGTCACAACAGTGATTAGGTGACATTGAAAGTATGGTCTCAACTTTCTAGCTGCCATGATTAGAGCTAAGGCTAATTTTTCTAGATGAGGATATCTAGTTTTAGTATTTAATAAAGACTTGCTTACATAATAAATCGGAGATTGTTTACCTCTATATTCTCTTACCAGTACTGCACTTACGGCAATTTCTGCTACGGCAAGATAGACATACAGCCTCTCCCCCTCTTTTGGTTTAGACAGCAGCAGGGGTTTTGATAGATAGGCCTTCAGATCTTTGAGAGCATGTTGGAATTCTTCAGTCCATTCGAATTGATTCTGCTTTTTTAGAACTGAAAAGAATTTAAAACTCTTCTCCGAAGACCTGGAGATAAATCTTCCTAAGGCTGCAATTCTTCCTGTTAATTTTTGAACTTATGTTTTGCTCGTAAGTATATCATGCATTTCATCAATAGCTTTAATCTGAGAGGGGTTTAGTTCTATAACCCTATTTGATACAAGGAAACCCAAAAACTTACTTGATTCAACGCCAAAGGCGCATTTTTCTGGATTTAGTTTCATGTTATACCTGCGCAGGATTTCGAAGGTGATTGAAAGTTGATGGAAATGATCTTCCACTTGAGTTGATTTTACCAACATGTCATCAATGTTTACTTTCATTGTTTTCCATAGATGTTCCTGGAACATCTTGGTCACTAGCCTTTGATACGTGGCTCCAACATGTTCAGGCCAAAAGGCATGACTTTGTAACAATAAGTCCCCCTTTTTGTAATAAAGGAAGTTTTTCCTCGTCTGAGGGATCCATTTTTATGTGATTATAACCAGAATATGCATCTAGAAAGCTCAACAATTCATGACCTGAATCATTTGATCTATGTGTGGTAATAGAAAGGAGTCTTTGGGGCATGCTTTATTCAAATCTGTGTAATCTACGCATACTCTCCATTTACCATTCTTTTTGGGTACCACTACAGTATTAGCTAACCAATTAGGATATTTTACCTCGCGTATTGAACCAATTTTCAAGAGTTTTTGTACCTCTTCATCGATCACTTGTTTCTTGAATGGTCCTTGCTTTCTTTTCTTTTGCTTGACAGGCACGAAGGATGGGTCTTCATTTAGTTAATGAGTCATCACTTCCTGAGGTATACCTGTCATATCTGAATGGTACCAAGCGAAACAATCTGAGTTAGCTTTTAAATATTCAATTAACTTACCTCTTCTTGCGGGGCTTAGCCTCGTGCCTATATGAACTTTTTTCTTAGGCTTCTGCTCGAACAATGGGATAGCTTCGAGCTCCTCAATAGTTGTTTTAATATGCTCGTCTTCTTCTGGATCCTGAATGACATCGGGTCTGGAATCCATGTCTGTATGTGTTGATGTTGCCTCTATGGTGATTTGGTTCACCTTCTCATGGATTCCTTCTTCCATACCTATTTGGGTTCCAATTTCTTCTTTCGTACCTGATTGCGCGATTTCCTAGTCTTTTGACTCTTCCGCTACCTCTTTTTTGTTTGAGTGTACTACTGAATTTATTTTCCTTGAGGTCTGATGATCGCCTCGAATCTGTTGAATTCCCCATTTGGAAGGGAATTTTATTACCTGGTGTAAAGCAGATGGTGTTGCTTCCATGTCATGGATCCATGGTCTCCCCATGATTACGTTGTAATCCATATCGATGCCAATGACTTGAAATTTCATTTTTTTGGTTACTCCTTCTGCCTAGGTACTAAGCTCAATTTCTCCTTTTGTTATGACCGTAGAGTTGTCAAACCCAGATAAGGCTCGTGCTTTTGGGATTAATCGATCCTCCATTAGCATTTCTTCCACAACTCTCAACAAATGATGTTGACTAAGCTACATGGATCAATCAACACTCTTTTTTAAATTAGAGTCATATATGAGTAGAGACATTACTAGAGCGTCGTTATGAGGAAGCAGAAATCCGTTGCCATATGCATTGTCGAATGTTATAGTCTTCTTCCATGTCTTCACGAATTCGCTTTCCGTGTGTAATTGTGAATTTTGTTGTTCTTTTGCAGATTACTCTGTTCACCTCCTCTCTTTCGTGTATCACATTCACTGTTCTCTTTGGAGATGGTGGTTTCGAGGGCTCTTGCATGTTCTTAATATATGTCTGTTTTCCTTTTTCACTAAACAGTTCTGTTAGATAGCCTTGTTTTAATAATTATTCTACCTCACCTTGCAACAATCTACAATATGATGTTCTGTGTTCATGATCGTTATGAAATTCGCACCAGAAGTATGGATTCCTTCTATTTGGATTCGATCTCATTTCTTTGGGCCATAGAACTTTATCGCCCATGTTTCTCAGTATGGTAATTAATTCAGAAGTACTTACATTGAAGTTGTAGTCTCCGACTCTTGTATTACCTCTGTTCCGTTCCTCCCGATCTTTTCTAGATCTTGAGGAGGATGAGTTCGTATCTCTATTTGACGGTCTATATTCCGACCGTGTGTTTTCAAACCTGGAACGAGTTTCTCGTCCTGAAGGTCCCATATATGGATCGTACATGTTCTTACCCGTTCTCCTTTTTCATTCGGAGCGTCTAGAACTGGCTCGATCTTCAGCTTTTGATTGAGCAATGGTGTCTTCTTATATTCGTAGCTTGGTGTTTTACCTGTTATAGACATTGTTCCATGTCGTGGTTGGGAATTCTCTCAAGCTTTCCTTGAGTCTTCTCGTGGCTTCTGAGCTTCTGTCATTTAAGTTGCTTGCAAACTCCATTGTTTCCCAATTGTCAGGTACCCTTGGTAGCAACATTCTTTCTCGTTGAAACCTGTTTACAAATTCTCGGAGCAACTCCGCGTCTCCTTGTTTTATCTTGAATATGTCTTCCATTCTTTTTTTGACTTTTTGCGCACCGGGAATGTGCTTTTATAAAAGAATCTGCAAGCTCACCAAAAGAGTCAATAGAATTTTCGGGTAGAAGAGAATACCATGTTAGTACTCCTTTGGTGAGTGTCTCTTCGAACTTCTTGACTAGTACTGATTCAATTTCTTGTTCAGTCAGATCGTTGCCTTTTACTCCTGTAGTAAAAGCAGTTACATGATCACGTAGATCAGTTGTCCCGTCGTACTTGAGAATATCAGGCATTTTGAATTTCTTGGGAATAGGCAAGGGTGCTGAATTTGGCTTCCAAGGTTGTTGAGAATATCTATCAACGTCAATGCCTTTGATAACAGGTGGTACTCCAGGAATTTGCTCGATTCAGTCATTTTTTTCCTTCACCTGTTTCTGCAAGGTTATTAATAAAGACTGTAATTCTGGATTACTGGACATACCTGGTCTTGCTTCGAGGGACTCATTTGGAGTGCCTTTACTTCCTGAGTTTGCTAGTCAGGGTTGTGGATATTCCAAAGTTGCGGTGTTGTTAAAAGGAGGTGTAGGTGATGCAGTTGGCAGTCCCCTCATGAAAGCTTGTAAGGCTTGAGTCACATATTCACCAATCATTTGTTTTACAGCATATTGTTCTCTTGTTTGTTCATTTCCATTGTGATTATTATTTTGAGTCGTAGATCTCTCTGGGGAATTTTCCCTTGAACCTCGTGGGGAACCTGAAGGTGATGGAACTGGAGTTCCAATCCTTTGTTGGTTGTTGTCGTTGGCGTTCGACATAATTTACAGAATTGTTTGAGAAAAAAAATAGAGATTATCAGATTCTCGGTAACGGAACAATTTGTTTAACCAAAGAATTAGATTCTCTGCCAAAGCTATTTTAAGAAGAACACGGGTTTCTGATAACCAAAGAATATGCTAATAATTGTAAGTAAATTCGTAAATAGAAAGCAGAAAGATGCGTAAAAAGTAAGTATATTTCAATAGTGGTTCGAACGTGTGTTTACAAGTTATATTTTACTCTCTTTTATACGGAATTTCTTAATATAACGTCTACTCTTTTCAGTGATTGGGCATTAATGGCTAATAATGGCAGTAATGTAGCGTTACAATGATTAATCGTAACCTGTTGCGTGAAGATTATGTAACGTTTTGGCTCATTAATTGAAGATCTCCGAATCTGTCCTTTATTCTGTCTTGATTCATTCTGACCGTGTCTCTTCGCCTTCGCTATTAGGTTGAGATTCCCGTATCTGATTATCTCGTGGGTATGTTGTTCCGTTCCTCTGTATCTCGTACCTCTTCATAAAGTCTCGTCCAGTCGTCATGTTGTCATTGCTCCACATAGATTACAGAGTCATCATAAGTATTACACGTGTGAAGCTCATTTTTACCAATACAGTAATGACATCAAAAAGCTATTTTTTTTTTATTATTATTCTCCTTTGATCCCCTTTTGTCGGAGCTATTACTCATTTGATTTTGGTGATTAGAACCCACGAGCCTGAGGTTGAACATCTCAAAAAATCCCTCTCCTCATCAAAAACCTATATGTTTTTCTTTTATCCAAACGTCATTGAAAACCTAATATGCGGTTGGTTTTTAGAATACCAATTCAACTTACTTAATCCAATTACTTCTAATTAATTAAGTATTTCCGATGTAAAGTGTTGCATCGCCCTAGCAAATTACGTTAATCTAATATGAAAAATAAAATTATCTAGTACCCATTTATTCAAAAGCAATCACTTTTTATAAATAATAATGAACTTTGACCCTCACCTCACCACCATATATATAATTCCAAATGACTTGATCTTCCCTTTTTTGTCGCTATAAAGTTAGTCAGGAAGATGACGCCAACCAGAATGAACATGATTCTAATTTGATTTCTACCTTTTATTTGGGATCCCTAACTATTAGTTTAGTCATGTAAATTGTAAATTAATACTTGGCCTGGCATTATTCTTTAGAGTTTAGACTTCTCTCATCAATTCGCGGTGGCCAAAAAACCATGATTCAAATTGCATGGTTATGAATATTGAATCAAATCCAATCGTAACCTTTATATATTAATGTTCAATTAGATCTGACAACCTTATTTTTTGAACTTCTTTCAAAAAGAGAACCTACCCTAATTAAACCCTATAATAAAAGTAATTAAAATAAAGCCATCTTTTAGACCATGTTGTGGTAACAGGTGGTCCAATATGTGTATATATTTACACTAGGTAGTCCCAAATTAATTTTTTTGGTATAGCATAAGACGAGGCTACTTTCACGAGGAAAAATTAACTTTGATCACTATTTTCGGCTGTTATGATTTGTTAAACATTGAATGTTTTATTTTAACTAATGGACGGACTATATAAATTGTGTTGATTTCTTATGTGTAGTACAAAGTTGGCTAAATAATATGCAGTGTCATAAAATAGTTACTTATTTGTAGGTATTTATTACACACATAATTAGCCTACGAATTGCGACTGTAGGTTTTTACTTGGTTTACTTCACTCGAAGCATGATGGACCAGTTATTTAGGTAAACATACAATCCCACCCTTTACTTTTATTTGTCCACTTTAGACTTTGTATACCCTTTACGAAATAATAAATGAAGTGCATAATTTATCATGAAATCCATATTAATTGATGCATATTTTTAAAGGGTTTGAGAAAATGATTTGAATGAGTAATTAATATTGTGGGTGTAACAAAAAAAACGAATTTGTCTTCTCTTAATATACTAAAAGTGATAAATAAAAATTAAAATATAATTTTAGAATATTGTTCCAGTAAAAGTGAAAAGAGAGAGTATATACCTCTTTAATTAGCCTTTCAGAATCAAAATCCACTCGATCACCACAATTAGTTTAATCTAATTAATATTGAGCAGTATAACAGCCGAATGCTAATTAGTTTTTCCAGCTTTAGGATTTTTTTTTTTTTTAAAGGTCTATTATATTACAAACTGATACAACGGATAATTAGTATGATCAGGGAAAGACAATGAAGCTAGTCTCTCTTTTTTTTAGTTTTCATTCGGTGTCAGATAGTTATATTCTTTTACGCGACTCTTGAGAAATATTAATTAAAAGAGATTTTTGACTATTTTACTTTTATTTATATCTTAAAATATAATCTATTTTCATTGAATATTTATCCTCTTTGTGTATTATATCCATCTTCAAGAACAATTACTATCAAGGGTAAAATGAGAAATAAATAGATAATTTTGTCATGAAATTCTAAAATGACAAAATAATTTGAGACAACTATTGTTAGAAACCATGATAGATAATTTGAGACGGAGGGAATAAAGATAAAAGCATGCACTAACGTGGGACGAATAAATATTGCGTAGTTGATATAATTTTATTTAGTGATCAAATACTAAGTGCTTATTGTATACTTCTAGGCTCTAGCAACGTATGTTATATGGATGAACAATTAACAAAAAAAAAAAACTTGTGAGAAAATATGACTTTTGAGAAATTTATCACTGATAATCATATTTGTTATCGTGCTTCCTTTATAATTTGCTCCTATAGCTAGAGGTAATATGCGCATATTTTCCCTTCTAATGGTAAATTTTTAAATGTAGCTTGTATTTCACTCCAGTACTGACAATAAATTTTTTAAGAGAAGTGAATTGTTTATGTCCCTATTTTTGAACCCAAATCCATCCTATTTAAAAGAACAAAATGTAATAGAAAAGGTTTTTAGTGAATGGTGATGACTTTTTATGTAGGCGTGGAGTTTGAGAAAGAGCAAGCGTCGCCGCAGCAAATTCTCACGTATCTCCTTTAATGATATTTCTCATTAAAGTATATTATAACAGTTTTTTTTTTTTATTTATTATTATTGGAATCGGAACCCTCAACATAATTCATGAATTAAAATCCAACATGTGTACTCTCTATATCCATATATACTTAAACCATGAATCTCAAAAAGATATGCTTATATAATTACTTATAAAACAAAGTTTATCCTATTTTCCCTGTTTATTTTTTACCTAGGTCTGATAAAGTTATATATATATATATATATATATATATATATAACTTTATCAGACCTAGGTAAAAAATAAACAGGGAAAATAGGATAAACTTTGTTTTATAAGTAATTATATAAGCATATCTTTTTGAGATTCATGGTTTAAGTATATATGGATATAGAGAGTACACATGTTGGATTTTAATTCATGAATTATGTTGAGGGTTCCGATTCCAATAATAATAAATAAAAAAAAAAAACTGTTATAATATACTTTAATGAGAAATATCATTAAAGGAGATACGTGAGAATTTGCTGCGGCGACGCTTGCTCTTTCTCAAACTCCACGCCTACATAAAAAGTCATCACCATTCACTAAAAACCTTTTCTATTACATTTTGTTCTTTTAAATAGGATGGATTTGGGTTCAAAAATAGGGACNATATATATATATATATATATATATATATATATATATATATATATATATATATATATATATATATATATATATATATATATATATATATATATACGCGCGCGTATTCTTATGCCTTGGATGAAACAGAAATAATGTTTACATAATAAAACTTGATAATCTATATCATGGACATTAATATAGGATAATCCTATTTGAATCTTTCCATAATCTTCGTCAACTTTCTTGTGTCAAAAGAATCTTTATTTTCTAATAGTTAAAAGCCTCTTCTCTAAATAAAAAAATGAAATTGTCATTGAAAACCTAATATGCGTCGGTGCATAATTTGAATAGTATAATCGGTTACCTCTAAGAATTATTTGAGTATTTCGCTGTTGTTTCTGTCTCGTATTACAAAATATATCAGCACTTTCTTTTACACGAATTTATTTATTTATTTTTACTTTTTATTCTTTAAAAATATTGAAAATAAAAGTCAACTTCTCTGATACACGCCCTATATGTGTCCAAATGACTTGATCTTCCTATTTTCTAGTTAATGTTGGTCAGTATGACCACAATTAGAATAAACTTGATGCCAATTTGATTTACAATAATATATATATATGCATATTCTCATTTCTTTCTTGTCTATACATTGACGTATACTAATTTTTGTGTAATTTATATATATAGAATGAGAAAAAACAGTATAAAATTGATTGGATCAAGGACCAATTCATTCTTGGAGATAGTGACAATTAAGAGAACTTAGCCCAATAAACTAAATGGTAGACCGGACTTTGGTCTTTAATGTCCTCTAGCTAGACTTTCTCATCGCCTTTGTTTAAACCTTTTTACCGCTCTGTTAGTCGGAGGCTAATGATCAAGAGGTCAAAATTCAAACTGTAAATATTATGAGTTAAAAATAAATTAATCTTTTAATCATATACCATACAATTGAAATGGCATCCTCTATTAACTTTACAGGAACATAGAATCTTAAAAGTAATTAAACACCTCCCTAAGAAAGCCATAGAATTAATTAAAAAATTAAAACCATGTGGTACACTCTATAAAATGCACATAGCTTTACACTAATCCCTATTATCTATTGCTAATTAATATAATTGAGCATGAGGTGCCGCTACTTCCACAAGGAAAAACTATGGTCACTATTTTCGGCTGTGAATAGTTAAAAGACTTTGCAAATCTAATCCGTTGAGGTACCATTACAAAGTTAACCAAAAATATCCTATTCCATAAATAGTCAAGAATTAGTTGCTTGTACTTGTAGGAATTGGGGACACAATTTTAAAATCAGCAGAAGATTGGCGAAATATAGGTTTTTACTTGGTTTACTTCAGTCGTCAAAAATGAAGTTATGAAATACGTTGTTCCGTTAAAACTTTGACTTGAATGTCTTCATTTTTCCCAGTTATTTACTGCTGTCTTCTAAATCACCAATCTTTATAACGAAGCACAGGGGGGGAAACGATAGTTTGTACCATCAAGGGTTTAAAGAACCATTTCAAATCTACATATTCAACATACTACATCCACATTACTTATTAAATAACAATAAATATAACCCAGAAACAGGTGCATTCTTAGCAAAGTAATTTTTTCTGTCGAGGTTAAGCATACTAACATTTTAACACTAACGTAAGGGTAACCCTTGGGGAATTCTTTCCTTAAGAGCTTTAAATATAGAACTGGACCATCAAAAGCATATATTATTATATGAACAGGGTCTCCAAAAGGTCGAATATCTGTAAAGTATGAAGGTGCCAAAGCCAATAAGAATCCATCCACAGAACTAGACAACCCAGATTATTCCTACTCACTCCCTAAAAAACACATTAAGCATTCCCTCACTCTCTCTATTCTCATTGCTTCGCTCAATCTCCACCCCAAAATCTATGGAATGACCAAAACAAGGATCAGAAAATTTTGCCACCTCTAATAAAGTACTAACAAAATTCAATAGCCATTTTGGTGTATCATTCAAGGTTGAGCAGTATCAAGAAGAAATACCACCAACATCTCCAATTCCAGAGTGGAGAGGCAAAATAAATCCTGATTGCACTCCTTGCACAACTTTAAGTGACAGCTTCGAATTGATGTACTGCACACATCAAAAAAAAAAAGACAGATATTAATGCTAGAAAACGTTTTCAAATGAATAAGCTGGACCATGTACTTCTAACCGCATCCGAATGGCGATTCCACAAAGCCTACACCCTCCTCCAAACAGAAAGTATGTATGTATGTATGTATGTGTTTCTGTGTGTGTGTGTGTGTATATATATATATATATATACACACACATATAATACAATAAAAACCCGGTCCATACAAACTATCACAGCATGTTATGACAAAATTTCAACTGTTCCATGCATTCGAGAATATGGTGTGTCAAATAGAAAAATAAAAAAAATACCTTTGTAACATCTTTGTAGAAGGCACTGATCTCCTCCTCGGTAAGGCCGCCCTCATCAGCATTTTCCTCCCAACCTAGAGAACGCAAAAATGCAGCCTCTTCCTCTTCTGAACACAAGATTGCATCAGCCTTTGAAAAGCTCTTGTTGGTACTATTCTTCCCCTCATTAGAGTCATCATGGCATGTATTTTCTCCCAATATCTCAGTTGAGTTCTCAACCCTTGATCTCTCCTCAGATAATGCAGCATCTTGATCCTGGGGGATACCAGGCGCAGTCAAAACTTCTGAAATACCAGACTTATCTAAAGGTGGTGATACAGCACATCCTGCACCATTGACAGCTGAACTGCTTGCAATAGATTTCTTTCTCATAAGATTGAAAAAATCATTTCGACTCCGAGCTTGGGATGACAACTTCTTTTCCACCATTAACCCAACAGGCTTGCGTTCAGAGGTAGAGGAAGCAGCATTATTTGTTGGACCCTGTGTGGAAGCAGACGCGGGAACAGCAAGAAGGGTATTTGGTCCTTTGCTATGAGCATTTGGGCTCAAGTTACTGTTCACACCATAAGAAACACCATTCCTCTCTCTTATTGGCTTAAAGACGTGAAGCTTGCTTGAGATACTGTGATTGACAGGAGATGATGAGACAGTTTGCTGCAGCTGCTCAACCTTGGTTCTTGGTTTAACGGAAGGATTTGGTACCTGAAATTAAAGATTGCAGGAATGTATGTTATCATGAAAGTAATTCAAGCCTAGCACCATCACTAATTCCCAAAAAAAAGGGATCTTCAAGGAGAAAAGCTAGCGGTAAAAAGATTCAGCTGAAATGTGATTTTTGCAGTGTACATTTTTTAATTTCTGCAGCTTCAGTAAGTATCTCATATTCTACCATCAAACTTTATGCCTATTCTCTAAAATAGGCAACAAATTATTACTTTCTGCCCTCTTTCACTAATTAACTTCTTTCCATAATCTCATGTCTCTAACCTAGTCCACCTATCAATTTACCTCCAATTAACTCCTTTGGGAAGACATGCAATATGTTACCATAATAATAGTTGTAGCACGTGTCGGTATAGGAGAGCATATCAGAGCCGTTCCCTGTTATTGGAATCTAGATATAATTCTAAATAACACCAATAAAAAAAACGAAACAATACAACAAAAGCTCCTGTCCTGAATCTCTGCTCTTCAGTCCTGGGAGACTTCCTAGCTAGACAGTAACTTCGAGAAATTATTTTAAATTTGACCACTGATATAGATATGCCAAACAGAAAACTCAATGATGTAGACAACTTCAGATACATGAAAGGAGCAATACTGGATGAATAGATAATACTATGAATAATGTCAAAAACTTCTTTTAATCCAATTGATAAAAGGCCAACATGGAGAGGGTATTCAACCATTCAATCTGTCTTTTCCCCTCAGTTAGCCACAGTTTTCATTATAAATAATTTTCCTTTGAAATGGTGGCAATTTTTCAACAATTCATCCATGTGACTGTAAGTGCTTCCTTCTTGGTTTTAGTATTTTACTATGTTTTGTATTTTCCATTACAGGCCACAGAAGTTGGAAAACAAACAACTTGTATGCTTTTCACAAGTGGCCCCTTAAAGCATCACCTACAAAATCAGGATTTACCATTTCAAGGAAAATAAAAGATCGGTATAGGTAGGAAAAATGTTTGTCCTCCCCGAGTTAGTAAATTTGTCACGTCTACCTTACATGACCAAACTAGGTGTCAAATTTCACCGACAGGAAGAACCTGTGACATGTACAAGCAATATGAACAAGAAACACAGCTCATGAATAATACTACTCCCTCCATTCACTTTTACTTGTCCATTACTGACTTTGCACACCTCTTATAAAAATAATAAATAAAGTGCATAATTTACCATGATACCCATATTAATTGGTGTACAGTCTTAATGGATTTGGAAAATGATTTTGAATAAGTAATTAATGCTAAGGGCAAAACAAGAAAAATAAATTATTTTTCTCTTGATATGCGAAAAGTGACAAGAAAGAAAATTTATTTTTAGAATATCTGACAACTAAAAGTGAACGGAAGGAGTACCTCCTGATTCATGAAGATAAGTAAGGATAATAGTTGGTAAGTTTAAACATCATCCTCAAAGGAAAAATGCTTTGTCACAATGATGTAACTCAATCATAATGCAAAAAACCATTCTTGATTTTTTGTATTCTTCCCACACCCAACCCCTTCAATCCATGAATCCCTCACAACTCTGAATCCAACGATTATTGTATGCAATGTTTGATAACAACATTTTTCTCGGAATTGACACATAATAACAAATCAGAAATTTAGGAGCAGAAAAGGTTTTGAAAAAATGAAATGGCTATAATTATATTTCGTGAGCTCATTCACTGTGGTCAATTTCAAGGACTCATTCACAATTCCACTTAACAAAAGAGACATTTTGCTAAAAGATGAACACCTTTTGCATCTTGCTTGGCTATGAACACATACTTTCATGCGCAAATCTGTTGTTAGAATGTAAATCTAAAACCTCCCCCAAGCCCATCAGTGGTCTGGAGAAAAGATAACCAATAAGGAACACGTATACACTGATGAGGAAAATATGCAGAGCACCACTAGGCCTGGTTGTTGGTTGAACTCAGTCCAGTCAGTGAATTTCACGGTTTAAAAGTACAAGACAGCTTCAATTTCACTTTTATAACAGCAGGAGGGAGGTAAGTTAACTTATAATTAAGATATAGGGCCAAGGCAATTTATACAACAATAAAATAGTTTTTAACAATTGAGCAAAAAGGAACGGAGACACGAAGAACCAAAATCCACAAGCATTGGTCCAGATCAAGGATTAAAAACAAGAACCAGTTCAATTTAAGAATTAAATTGAGCTCAAAAGGATGAAGACGTGAAGGATCCAAATCCACAAGACATAGTTACCGGATCGAGGATAAAAAGGAAGAGCGTTCACTAACTCCCAAAGTTGTGAATCAATGCACGAATCTTTAAAATAGTTATGAAAATCTCACAATTTAATTGTTTTAGGAAATTTTTGAAAAACAGTTCATTAATAACTGAAATAAATGTACGGATGATTCTCCAATTTTCTAACATCTCAAAACAAACTTAATAGAGCGTTTTTTCTTCCACTTAAATGTTAAAGAAGAAAGACAAGATGAGAAACTTTTTTTCTTTTCTCCTCGTACTTGAGGAACTATTTTAAGCATCAACTATCCAATAAATAATTAATTGTATTAATCCACATGTCTCTCTCCCATCAATCGGTACTAGTTGAAGTAATGAAAAAATCCCCTATTTGTTTGATGAGAAATGCAAAACAAAACCGGTACCAAGATTGACTAATTAAAGAATCTCTGTATTCCTAGATGCCCGGCAAGACGCGAGAAAGACCTGAAAGGCGAAAGAAGCCCTTCGATCAAATGAAAGTCCCCAGCCCCAGTTTAGATATTCTATTCAAGAACAGGGCTATCAAATGGTCGACTGCGAAACCCATCAGGGTTCAAAAATAGTATACTATTACGATGCCGGCGGTCCAACAAAGAGGCGAAGTAGTGGTATCTTTCTTTCCATTACGAACTTCGCCTGCTCCCTCCCAGTGTCCACAAGCGCTCATGTCCAGAACTTTGATGATTATCTCGTCGTATCTAAACCAGTGACACATCAAAGTTTGAAGCATACATTCTTTTCTAGCCGGAGATAGAGGAAAATAGAAAGATATGGACTTTCAATCAAGAATTTCCTTGCAAGAGATTTGTCTGCCCCAAAACGTGTGCTTCCACGGAGTATGGTTCAACCCGGGCTAGTGGAAAGACCAAAGTACACATTTTTAATTGGCAGAAGTATTGACTACCGAGGAAAAGATTGCAAAGCAAATAAGACGGATGTTCCTGATGGTATATATGCTACTTAACTTTCTGACTGAAGGAGAAACTGAATAGATAAGCCAATAATGAGAAATAGCTATATGAAGTGAATAATCTTAATTATCTGACGGCAAAATGCAGTTCAGAGCAATCGCAAAATAACCAAAAAAACGGGAGAAAATGAAACAAAAGGGTTATGACAGGCTAACTCACAGCCAGTTACCCTTAGTTTGGATAATTACTCTAAGTTCCTAATACATTCGCTTGTTTCCTAATTGGAACTGAATTGTGAGATTTGAATTGCAAATAATCCAGTTTTAGAAACGATGTCTGTGTGTTTCATACAAAGCACGTGATATCATAAATGAAAAAGAAGTGTGATAAAGAAAAGACCAACTCTGTTTTCCCAGTAACATCACACGATGCACTCCCTCTGATTATCATGTATACATTGTCTATTCAATTCTTAATGGTATCTGACATTGAATTGTCCTTGGTAAGGATGCACATAAACCACGTGACAGCCTTCTCATTATGCATAATAAATGCACTTGTATAATTCATCAGGCAAGACAGAGTATGTAACACAATCATCACCAGCGAAACAGGTGTAAAGCTCAATTTAGTAGAGTCTCCTAAGCGTTACTTGAGGACTCCCAAAGATTCCTCAATTAAAACCTTTTGATAACGATGTTAGTACCATCCAAGGGCAACGCCATTCTGTCAATTAATTGTCCTTCATAATAAAACTTCGGGAAATAGCCTCCATGTATATAATTATTGGAAAAGAAAGTCCAGAAGATGCAAAAGATGAAATTAAATAAGCAATTGGACACCTAAGCTATCTGAAAAGATGATGGCTTCAGAAATCCTTACCGAGGACTTAGCTACCAACGGTTTCAATGGTATCAATTGCCTAGATTGCTTAATTGCTAGCTCTTCGAATCGCTGATTTGCATGGGATAACTGTTATGGTAAACACTAAGTTATGAGCACGAGAAACATCTAATGTAAGCCACACATATAACGAAATACAAAACCAACCTGGGAAGTAGTCTGAGCACAAGGAGGACCCTTAGCGACTGTTTCAGCCATATTAAGACCCCTGCTAATAGCCTTGATAGAAATTGGAGAAGAA
Organism: Nicotiana paniculata; assembly: GCA_005239505.1. Taxonomy (NCBI): domain Eukaryota; kingdom Viridiplantae; phylum Streptophyta; class Magnoliopsida; order Solanales; family Solanaceae; genus Nicotiana; species Nicotiana paniculata. The sequence continues at coordinate 22,515 of ML367208.1, read as the reverse complement.
GGTCCAGAAGAAGCACCTTGTTTCACGAAAGAGATGCCAGGGTTATTGTTTCCAGCCACTGTCATAATGTCTGCCAGAGAAGATGCCGACTTAATGCCACCCTGAGTCATGGTACCCAAACCAGGAGATCGGACTCTTCCAAACCCAGGTGATGTTTGCCGTTCTTCAGTTGCTAGGGGCTGGATGCCTCTGTCACTTGCATTGTCCACACTATTAACTGAAGCAAGCAGGCCATTGTTGTCAGTTGGCTTGATTTTACCAGCAGTGCCCAAATTCTTAGGCCATTTCTCACTAATTCTACCAGAAATCACCGACTGTGAGTGTCTTAACCCCTCCTCCTCAAATATTTCCCAATGATGTTTCCTCAAAGTATCAGGAGGGTCCCTTGACCTATGATTTCCTAAAGTTGATTTCTCGTGATACCTGTTAATGTCTTTATCAATGTTCCTATGACGAGGGCTTCTAAAACTACTGTAAGATCTTAAGTTAGGGGAGCTACTACCATTGGAATTCCATCTGGTATGTGATGAGATGGCTCGATCTGGTGCAGCAGGATGCCTCAATTTGTTATTGCTCATATCCATTGACAGTGATCTATTATTTGCAAGTTTTGATGGAGCAGGATCATCTATAAAGAGTACAGAAAAAAGGAAATATTTTTAACTGAAATGAAAGTGCATGTTTTCAGAAAAAGTATTAGAGCATGAAATTTACCTGAATGCAACGGGGATGATGCAGTCACGGAGCATGTCACATGCCTACCACTCCTTAACCATTGCGGGGCTAATGTAGGCTCACTTCTTTCCATAACACTACTAATGAACACTATCCAAACAAGAACAAAAGGAAAAACAACTCAGTTTCCTTCAGTGCAACTCCTAATATCAATCTCCACGTGCCAACCTAAATCAATAACATGCCTCCAAGAAGGACAGTTTCTCTCTTGAAAACATAAGACCAAATGCACAAGAACTGAACCAAGTTGCATGCACCTTAGCTGTCCATTAGCCCCAGCTTCTCACCAAATTCCCTTAAGAAACAAAACCATTTTCCTATAAGCAATCACACTAAACTAAAGCGTAGCACCCAACTACCTGAAACAATCTCCTGTAAGGGTGGGTAAGTTTAGTCAATTCTGCTCGAGAAATCTTCGTTTCAACTACCAATTTGCCTTGCCAAGTTTCTTAATGAATTGGCTTTATAAACAAAAGTCCTTTGTCTATAGGGTGGATTAAAAATGTTCAGAACCCTATAATTCAAAAAGAGACCAACATTCTATTCACTTCAACTAGGGATTATTCATTCTGTACATTACATACAGTAAACTGCAAACAGCAATCACTCTATTCAACCATAACAATGCCTGCCTTCAATTAAGAACAAAATACACTCCCCTCTTCACCTTATCAAAAACCATCAACAAGAAGCCTTTTTAAGTGCTTCCTTTTTCCCACTAAAATCGACTATAATACTTTGGTGGAATAGAGTGCTACTCACTAAAGGTAACAATGAGATAGTCAAACCCTAGATTTCAAAATCAGCAAAAAAGACCAATATAGGACACCATTCACAAAAACATAGTCCACACCAAAACGCGGTCCTCCAAGTACCCACAAATCAGAACAATAAGCTATCAAAGAACAGTTAATTACCCCAAAATTTGGATGAAACCCCAATAAAGAATATAATAATCAAAATAACATCATTATAGAACCTAATTCAGTCCCTGTGAGACCTTTTTTTCTTGTTTATGTCAAAGTGTATTGAGGAAATTCTCAGATAATTAATTAATCCAAAATGAAAAAATTTATACTGAAGAGAAGAGATTAATAAGTCTGGAAATTGAAGAGTTGTAGAGAAAGGGAAACACTAGCCGCTTCTTCGATTGATGAGGCGTGTAGAGGAAGAAATTTATTTTGTAGCCTATTTGTGTGTAACCGTATGAAATATTAGGAGATCAGAAATAGAGATATAATGGGAAGCAAATACTAGTACTCCGTTTTCTGCGTGTAAGTTTGAAAGACTAGAAAAAGTGTGGTCACCAAGCATTTCCTTTTTTCTTTTTAACCAAAATATTTGGAGAAGTTTATTTTTAAAAAATGTAAACTAAAACATTTTGGGAAAACGATTTTACAAATCAAAAATAACAACGACATCAATAAATTTGCTATAATTTTACGAGTGAAAATAATGTGTACATAATTTTATCCCTACTTTATGAAGCTAGAGAGTATATTTTTTATAGATCCCGAGTTAGACCAACATATTACAAATCAAAAAGTATTTAAATAATTTAGTTTCATATATTTTTCGAAAGAAAAAAAACTTTTCTAGGTAATGTACACTCCATAAAAGACGAGAGTCTTGGTTTTGAACTCTAAGATTGAAAGACTTCCATACGTTGTTCTCCTAGTAATCTGTTATGCTTGAATATGAATTAGTCGAATAAACAAATTATATGAGATGGACTAAACAAAAAAAAAAGTGATTTTTTTCTTTTTCTTTTTTTCTTTCTTTTTTCTCACCTATGTATTTTTTCTTGCCGTTGAAAATTACAACTTCATCTCCCAACTGTCCAAGAATCCAACTATGACTTTGTTGCTATTTGGTCTTTCTTGTTTCTTTTATTTGTTGTTATCTTTGAAAAATTCTTATTAAGAGGTCATTTATTATTTTATTTTTAACTATTTGATAGGATTGACAGTAAAATAATGCAGACGAAAAGATAATGTAACAAGATTAATTTGGTCACATCCTAATTAACTTGAAAGTTGAAACGAACACGTTATGCAACTACCCAACTTTAATTAAAGAAAAAAACAAAAGAAGAAGAAAACAGGGAGCTCACCTAGTCACTACCGTAACATTTATTTACATTGATTATTATGGCATACGTAAATAAATTAAAATGTCAAGATTGCTTCACTTAATTTCCAATGTAACGCTAATATCACAAACCACATGCTCTCTCTTAATTAACTAATTTGATTTTATTGCTATAGCTATATATATATATGATCCAGATGATATGGAAGAGGAACAATCAAAAATAGTTGTTCATCTTTACGGTGTACCTTTAAAATGATCCTTTATATATGTCGAACACTAATAGTTAGGGTGTTCATTAAAATCCGAAAAATCAAACCAAACCGAAAATCGAACTAAATCGATCAAAAAAATTAATATTTTTTAGGTTTGGTTTGGTTTTGGTTTTGAATTTTAAAAATCTATTAAATTTAGTTTAGTTTTGATTTTAATCAAAGAATAACCCAAAAAATCGAATCAAACTGGCTATAAAAGTAATTATTTAAATGTATTATTACACCTATATAGATCGTATATTTTTATATATGGTACATATTAGTTGTTCATATTTTTAGTCTAGTTTTTTGCTATTATAATAATCTAATTCTTTGCCTTTACATTCTAGTTTGATTGGTAGTTTTCTTTTGCTAAGTATAAGAATTTATTTCATGTTACAAATAATCGATTTTTAATTGAGTACTTAAATTATTCATCACTATTTGATTCAATTATCATCAATATATCTTGGTAAATGATATATTTCTCAAACAACAATTGGTTTGATAGTGTTACGTTGAAAATATAGTCTCTGGAATACGTGTTTGGTAGTGTATGTCTCATATTTAATAAAAAACTGATAAATAATCAAAAAACCCGAAAAATCGACCAAAACTGACAAGTGAATCGATAAAAAATCGACTTAATTGGTTTGGTTTGGTTCAATATTTGAAAAATCGACTTACTTGATTTGATTTCTTTTTAGAGAAAAACCGATCTAAATCGAACCATGAACACCCCTGCTAATAATAATTCAAGTTCACATAAAATGGAGTTACTTGTAACAGTCGAGCCCGCTAGTGATATTATCTTATCTGGGCCTAGGCCCTCACGAGTTTAAAATGCGTCACTTGGGTCTAAGGCTTGTTAACTTATATACCCAATATCCCTCTTATGTTTTGCCGATGTGGGACTCTGTCTAAAGTCTGGGGTGTTACATACACCCCCTCTTATGGATTCAGCATTCTCGCTAAGGTTTGTCTCACCGCATGGGATTCGCCTAGACTCAGCACTGAGGTTTGCCCCACCTAACTGGGATTTTCCTAGACTCAGTTGAACTCTGACCCACCATCGGCATGGCTGACACAAGAGTGTCTCTGATACCAACTTGTCACGCCCCAAAAGCTAAGGTGGGACGTGATTAGCACCCGACCTAAGCAACATATCGAGTGAACCCTTAACTAAGTTGTACTAAGAATCATGACAACTGAAGTAACTCAAAATAATTCCATGGAATAATTATTGATAAAAAACTAAATTCAAACTGAGTGTTAAGTCATAAATCTCAATAAAATACCCAACTGAGAGTAAAAATCGTATAATACCCACTAGACTAATAGCTTGTTTGGCCAAGCTGTAAAAATCAACTTATTTTGAGAAGTGCTTTTCTCATAAGTACTTTTGGTGAGAAGCAGTTTGTGTTTGGATAATTAATTTGAAAAGCACTTATGAGCAGCAATTAGTGTTTGGCCAAGCTTTTAAAAACTGCTTCCAAGTGTATTTTTCTCAAAAGTCCTTTTTCAAAAAAGTGTTTTTAGAGAGAAACTAATTTTTTCTGCTTCTCCAAAACAGTTTCTGCTTCTCTTCAAAAACACTTTTTCATTCCAAAAGCTTGGCCAAACACATCAAATTTTGGGAAAAGGCATTTTTGGTTTAAACAAAGCACTTCTAGCCAAAAAAAAACTTGGCCAAACAGGCTATAAGTCACGAGCATCTACGAGTACTGAGCATATATGTCTTTGGGGTATACCCCGAAGTCTAAGAAAATATAAATAAATACTAAGTCTGAGTTCCCACTGAGAAGAGAAGCGGGAACTTGGCTGAAAGCTAGTCCTATTATGTAGTGCCTGGAGCGTGACCGATAGTATCTGCATCAAAGAACAAAAAAAGAAGCAGGCCCTCGCGGGCTAAGCATCATAATGGGATATCCAGCAAGTTTCACGGGCTACCTCCTAAGAAGGCGGAGCGAGCCCTTCTGGGGTAAATATAAAAGGAAAGAAATATGCCCACATAAAACATGTAAGCAGTATAAGAGCTGAAAACTGAAAACAACTGAAGTTTAAAGTTGTGGGGTGATCATGCAAGAACATATCTAAAAGTGGAATCGAAAGGTAATAGCTAGATCGTAGTAGAAACTGAGTTACACATAGTGGTCCTACGTACGTGAGATCTAACAACACACACGGGGGAGTGTTGGCCTATCTCCCCAACAAACAATATCCCCTACGAGCATGGGGTAGCTGAACCTGGCATTGTGGCACTCACGCAAGGGGAGGTAGGCTAGTTCTCCCTTCAATGTGATCACATTAATGCATAAATAAATACTGGAATTGAATACATCACTAAATGTAAATATCACAAGCAAAGGCACATCAATAGGCATAAATATGTAACTCTATCGCATATAAAGTCACACTGAATAAGAATGTCGTGAACTGAATATTGAAGCATAAGGAGACATGGCTTATATTTATCAAACACATGGAACATGTGAGTTCTAATAAAATTATCTACTAAGAGAATAAGCCTCAACTCACCTCAAGACGACAAGCTTAACTTCCACTTCACACCTCTTTCAAGCAATCTCGGGCCCCAATTTCACAATCTACATTATAGATCAATTCAACTTACATAAATACATGCCTAAAGCTTGCAACTTTATTCCCATTAATTTAGGGACATTGGCTCAAATCCTCTAATCTATGAATTTTTCCTCTATTACGTGGGAACTAAACTTACACACTTAATTATTTTATAATACAATGGGTAAAATCATCCTTAATAACATTATCAAAACTGATTCATGGTTAGAAAATAGACAAGAATGTAGAGAGAAAGAGAGGAGAGATTCTTATTCTTCAAGTGTTTTCCAAGTGTGTATATTGTGATACCCAAACCCTCTATTTATAGGATGACATTGAGGTAATACAAAGGGATGTTATGAACATGGTATTAACTATTGAGATTATGGGAAAGATCATGGGGGAGGTTATGGAGGTTATGGAGGTGTGGGAGTTACAACCATAATGATAAGAAGTAGTGGGAGGTTAATGGAGAAGAGTAGTGAGAGTAACTTCTTTAGGAGTGAAATCCACTATAATATTTCATAACACTCCCCATTGGATGTATAGATAATGTGTCTCGTTAAAACCTTACTAGAAAATAAGAACATTGTGGGAAAAAAATCCTAATGAAGGAAAAAGAGTACAAATATCTAGTAATACGCATTTCATGTTGCCTCATTAAAAATCTTGCCAGGAAAACCCAGTGAGATAAAACCTTAGTTAAGGAAAAAAGAGTACAACGCGTATTTTCCTCCCCCTGATGAAAACATCAATTTATTACTCTGAGATGACATGTTCCGATCTTGTATACCAACTTCTCAATTGTTGAGGTTTCTCATGCTTCATTGAATAGAACCACCAAATTATCAAGCGAACAAATATGTTGAACATCTATTTCTCCGTTCGGTGAAGGTTGTGTCTGATAAAGAACTTTGATGAAATATATACTTGAATAAGTATCAACAAATGTCTGCCTTATGAATTAATAATATGGTAGTATCCCCACATACAAATATATTGTTTGAAGAACGATCTTCAGAAAATACTTGCATCTGCATAACCAACAAAACCTTGACAATATTTGTTAAAATAAACAAATTTATATCAAGGATTCCTTTTGCAACATAATCCTAATAGTATTCCAGTATCTTTATATAGGAATTAAACTATATCTCGCTAGAATATTGTTATACTCATGGTTCTAGCAAGATACATAGTGCACCAATTGCAATAGACATAAAAATAAAATCATGTACGACATGGTTGCTCTAATCCACATACGGATTTGTTGAAGCTTTATTAATGAATTTCCTGGAAACCTTAATATGCTTCAGAACAATTTAAATCCTTCAATGATTTTTATATACGCATATCAAATTTATCAGGTATTGTCGGACTAAAATCTGTAAGCAACTGTATCCACCACAAGGGAACATATTTTCATATAATCAATGCCAGGACATTTAGTAAAATCTTATGTCACCCCACTACTTTATACTTTTAGGTGTTGGGACTATCAGTCCAAAGTTTTACGTTTTCCAAGTGAAGTTAATCTTGATTGCGTATTTTCATTAACCAATTATTTATCTGTCCAAATTCCATGACAGATTTGAGCTCAAGATCCCCATCAATATTAAAAATATTGAGCGCTACATTATATCAACAATATCATCGATGATCATTTTTTCATCATCACACAATAAAGACATAACTTATCGAGATCTCATTATTTTCAGGTACCTGAGCCTCTTCCATGAGGTCTTATAAAATGTTATGTCGTGGTGCTATTATAGAGCAATTGTCTCCTTAATATGACCACCTTGATTATTTTCTCCTCTCTTTAGTCAAGGAGTTTTATCTTTGGAACTGATTAGTCTATTACGCTTTATGCATTCCACGGACTTTGTCCATCATGGACTTTATTCTATTTGGAGTATTAACAACTGAAATATAACATTTAGCTTTGGGTCAGCAAATGTTCCTGGCAATATTTTGGAAATGAATTATCACTTGAAATTTAAGTTCACATTTTCTTGTGCGAGGCTAGATGTATTCATAATAATTCATTTCACGTATCACTTTTCCAGCTTCGCATTTTCTTCCCCTAATGTTGGGATCACCAACACATTTCCCAATCTTCTTTGGGAACCAATTTTTGTGCATTATGGTGGCATGATTAAATCATATAGCACATCTATATTTCTATATAAAATTATTTGGTTCCTGACCCTGAACCAATTGTGATAGGGAGAATTTTTCATAACTTGTTGGCTAGATACATACAAGTGCTATTGTATATTAAATAATACATCTCATACCAAATTTCTATTTGGGAGTTTTATTCTCATAACTAATGGTTTAGCTTAATTGGAGGCATACAGTTTTTGCTAAATCAACTTGGATTTAAACTAACATTATAAAGATAAATCATCATAATTTATATTCTGGAACTATGCTCTAATAATTTGAGCAAGCAACCTTGCAAAAGCCAAATTGTAAGTTGATAACAAACTCACATGTGACCATAGAATAGATGCATATATCAAAATCATATAATAGTAAATGGTCCACATGACAGGCGACTGGGCCCATATATATATCACCTTTTATATGTTCAAAAAATCAGGGAATACAATCTCAACCCCAGCTGGTATAGTAATCAATTTATCATGAGAACAAGTCGTACATGAGAGTTCTCAAAGAATATCCTAATTCTTCAATATATGCCATGTGAATTCTCAATCTTTTTTCTCATCATAATTGAACCAGGATGGCTGACCGATCATGCCAATTAATATTTATTTCAGTTTACCTCTAGTTTACTTGTGGCATGTGATTCCATCACCATGCTTATACATGTGTAGTACAAATAGGAGAAAAATCGGGTAACCTTTCATATTTACCCGGTATGATTATAGTAGTATGAAGATATTCGATGTTCGTTTCAAATGCCATCCACTTTGACTAATATATTTGAAACTCAAAAAGTTTCTTTTGAGACTTACTACAAGATTAATGTCAAAAATAATTTCATTCATCCGGATAGTAACAAATTAGTTCTTTCGGAGCTCTTAATTGATTTTGTACTATAAGACTTTTTTTTTCTCACTATGCATATGGTGAATGTCTCATTCACGGAGAAAATCATATCATAATAATTATCATGGTCAAAATCATCATAAGCAAAATCAGTTCTTGCTTTACCTTTGCCTTTAATAAATTTTTATAAGCATGGCAAAATATTTTTGGTGTACCACATGTACGTAACCAATGACATATTCATGTAACCATACAATAAAGTTCATTTTCTTTATCTCACTCAAACCTCCCGTAGAGGTGAGTTGTGTGGTATTGATCCAATTATGCATTACACGTCTTTATTCATTACTTTATCCCATATTGCCACATTCACCTTCAGGAATGAGTCTGCATTTACAACGTTTATCACAAATCACATTTTCAAGAACATGGTCCATAATCGTCTGAACGTGCCTCATATTTACAGACCATATTAATACACATTTCCTTCACCTTTTGAAAGATTATTTTCAGAACCTTTATTGTTCTCCTTTTTACAATTACCATAATGATGACTAATTATTTTGGTCTTTGGCACGCCCACGTTCATTTGTCAACAATTTGTCTTCATTTAGATTTATTATGCACCGCTATCACATTCTCTTTAAGAATGGAGCAAATTAAGTGGGACTAGCTTCATGCTTTTTCATAAAAATATATTATTTTTCTTTAGTCATCATTATATCATAAATATGGTGCATCGGGACTCAAACCCAATGTCTTACTCATATAAAGGTATGTAGGCCATAATGCGTTGTGACTCGATGTGACGACCCGACTGTTTGTTTTGAGCAATTGCGTTCAATTTGGCTGTTTGAGGTCACGAGTAGCCTCACTCAGTGTATTATGACTTGCGTACATCCTCGGTTCGTGTTTTAAGAGGGTCGGAAAGGATTTTAGGAGTGACTCTCATTTTAGAATTCATTTTAGAAGTCCAAAATTGAAAGCATTGACACAGGATTTGACTTTTGAGTATTTGAACTCGGATTGGAGTTTCGACGGTTTCGGTAGGTCCGGATAGTGATTTTGGACTTGGGCGTATGCTCGAAATTTCATCTGGATATTTTAGAAAGGTTTCGACATCATTTGGCGGAAGTTGGCAATTTAAAGGTTTATAATCTTCCTAAGTTTAACCATGGTTTGACTTTAAGGCTATCGGGTCTGGATTGTGGTTTGGAATTGGAATAGGTCTGTTTCGTTAATTGGAACTTGCCTGCAAAATTTGGTGTTGTTTGGAGTTAATTTGATGTGGTTCGGACACTTGGTTGCACTTTTAGAAGTTCTTGAAGTTCATGATGATTTTCATGCGTTTTGGCATTCGATTTGTGATTCTAGAGGTTATTTTGGTGTTCCGATCACGCGAGCGAGTTCGTGTTATATTTTCAGACTTGTGTGAGTGGTTTGTTTAGAGCCCAGAGTGCTCGAATGAGTTTCGTGCGCGTTTCGGAGTGTTTGGAAGAAAGTTCAGATTTGCTGGTGTCTGACCTTGCATTTGCGATCGCTGCTTTTGCGAACAAGGTATTGCATTTGCGAAAAAGGCTGCGACTGGAAGGCTTTGCATTTGCGGATCCAGTCTCACAAATGCGATGATGTATGGGGCAGGGGAGTTCACTTTTGCGAACATTTGGTCCGCTTTTGTATGGCCTCATCTTCGCATTTGCGATAATTTTCATCGCAATTGCGATAAGGGCAGGATTTCTCAGGCTTCGCTTTTGCGAAGGATTCCTCGCTTTTGCGATTTTTCATTTGCGAACCCAGCGTCGCAAATGTGACATCTGCAGCCTGTTAAGTGATGAGAATTCCGAGTTTTTGTTTCATTTTTCATGTTTTTGAGCCCTAGCTTCGAGGTGAGGCGATTTTGTGAAGGGATTTTCATACCAAGTCATTGGGTAAGTATCTTTAATCAATTTTCAACTATATTTCATGACTTTATACAAGATTTAAAATCAAAATTCATGAGAATCTAAAGGAAAATTTTGGAAAATTTGTAAAATCTTTCAAAATGTAAAATCATGATTTGAAGGACAAGTTGGTATCGGAACTTGATAATTTTGGTATTGTTGAACTCGTATCGGAATGGGTATTCGGGTTTTGTAAATTTTGTCGGGTTCCGAGGTATGGGACCAGGGAGTTGAATTTTTGCAAATTGTATAAGTATCGTAACTTGGTTAATTGAAATTGTTTTCTCTTGCATTGTTTGATGTATTTAAGTATTTTTGGCTAGATTGAGCCGAGCGTTGGTGAATTGGTAAAGGAAAAGTAAATTGTGTATTGAATTGGCCAGTTTGAGGTAAGTATCTTGACTAACTTTGTGGGGGGGGGGGGGAACCACCCCTTAGGATTTGAGTCTTCTATGTTGATTGTAGTCCGTGTATGCGAGGTGACGAGTGCGTGCTCGGACTTGAATATTGTGGAATTGTTGTTACATTTCTTTTTGTTTGTTTTCCCTTGTTAAGTTGTTCTCCTTGCACCTAGTATTCTTTACTATGGTTATTCCTTGTGAATGAGTTTTATTGTTCTTCGTGATTTAAAGTTCTTGAGTTAATTTACTTGTCTTACATCACATTACTGTCATTGTTTTTTTTGTACTTGATGTGGTGATGTACGAGGTTTCTGTCGTGCTATAGTTGTTATCTATGTTGGTCGCATTTCATACTTATTATCATTATCATGTGAGGAAGAGTGTAAAGCACGAAGGTTGATGTCGTAACATTGCATATTTATTATCATTATCATGTGAGGAAGAGTGTAAAGCACGAAGGGTGATGCCGTGTCATTGCACATTTACTATCATTATCATGTGAGGGAGAGTGTAAAGCACGAAGGGTGATGTCGTGCCATTGCATATTTATTATCATTATCATGTGAGTAAAAGTGTAAATCACGAAGGGTGATGCCGTGCCATTGCATATTTATAATATAACTTTCCAATCTAAATATTTAATGCATAAAATGAGTTATGTACCTGAGTTATCGAACAAATAGGGATAATTTTTTCCTTATTGCTTCCTCTGGCTCCCACGTAGCTTCCTGACCTGAATGGTTGCTCCACATTACTTTTATCGATCCAACATCTTTGGTTCGAAGTCTACGAATCTGCCTATCTATTATGGCTACTGGGACCTCCTCATATGACAGAGTATCATCAAACTCTATCTCTTGCCTATCAATTACATGACTCGAGTCATGAAAGTACTGTTTCAACATGGACACATAAAAAACTGGATGCACTGAAGATAACTCTGGAGGTAAAGCTAGACGATACTCCACAAGCCCAATCCTTTCAAGAATTAGATAAGGCCCTGTATATCTCGGGTTAAGCTTTCCTTTTCTACCAAATCTCATAATGCCCTTCATTGGAGACACCTTCAAAAATACATAATCACCTTCTTTGAACTCAAGGTTGCGGCGTCTAATATCTGTGTATGACTTTTGTCGGCTTTGAGTTATTTTAAGTCGTTCTTGAATTAGTTTCACCTTTTCCAAGGCATCTTGTATTATATTTGGCCCAATAAGCTTCGTTTCACCAATTTCAAACCACCCTATTGTCGCGCCCCCTCTTTTCTCGCGGAGATCGGGTTTATGACATTCGGTTGAGACAACTCTTTCCTTTTGGGAAAGGAGTTTGTGTTTTTGGGATTTGCCACTTTTAAAGGTGCGTTAGGACACCAAAGGGGTTCATTTATAGCTACGTTGTTAACTAGAGATAGGTTAAGGGCTTGAAATTATCCTAAGGGGAAGGTGTTAGGCACCCCTCAGGATCTACAAGTGTGGTTCCCAGCCAAACAGCTTTTGTGAATTTGTACGGCTTAGAAAACAAACAAATAAAGGCTCAAATAAGAGGGGATTCAAGTCTTAAGCATGCAGATGTTTGAAAATAGTAAATAAGGTTAGATTTTGAAAGGATTACGATCTAAGCATATAAAGGGTATCCTAGGTTTATAATAATATGGATCACATCAATGTAATACCCGGTAATCACTCCTCGAAGAGGGGCTACGCGTGGTATTAGCGCACTGGTCATCATATCTATATTCTACCCTTTCCCACCCCGTGAAAGTAATTAAATCGAGTGTTGGTCTCGACCTCTATTTCATGTTGTTACCCGTCCCTTCCTATCAGCCCTAGAGGAATTTAGGACTTCTATCCTATAAGGGATGTTCTAGGCATACCCTCAGGTTTTAAAGGTAAAAACTCTAGGGCGACAAATAACAAAATAGGTAGGACTGCACATAAGGGAAGAATATGGAAAGCAATAAAGGGGCTAAAGTATACCTCCACACATAGTACACATAAACAGCATGACTCATACACAGTTAAGGTCCAGATTCGGATCCTAAAACATGGTATCTAAATGATAATAACAAAGAGGCAGACTTCCAATTTTAGCAATTTAATCACCTAAGACTTGCCTAGGCGGGGGACAATGTATACTAATTGTCTGAATTGTTAGAGGGATTGTTGCAAATTATTACCTACACATGCTGTTCTAGGTTGTTCAGAACACATAATTGTTACCAGTTGTTTTTAGAGAAACTAAGTGAAGTGTTTTATACCTTTTACATGCACCAGTAGTTAGACTAAGTGTTGTTAAGCGAGTATGAATGAAATCCTAAAACATGATATCTAATGCACAGGTAGGAATGCAGAATGACGCATATGTAGAATTCTAAGCAGGATTTCTAAATGCTCACAGCATTATGCACGATTTCAAAATATGCAAGAGTACAATTTAGTGTTATCCTAGGGACAAGATTTCTAAGTGTGCATAACAATATGAAACATGATTGCAGAAGATACCAATTATTAACATTATTTACCCTATCACATAATTTTCTAAGTGATGAATGACAGTACTGAAACAAGATGTTGAAACAGTGTTCATAAAGCCTAAATAGCCTGATTTCTAATGCATGATATGCCTTGCACATGTTGATCCTAAACATGATTTCTATTGCGCAAATAAGGAATGTAAACCTAATGGCATGGTTTCTACCCTTTAATATTTATAACATGTGTAACTACCCTTTTTCCCTTTTCACTATCAATCCCCAATAGTTGTTTACAAATAATTATTAAATTACATAAGTGAATAAGAAAAATAAGAAGTTACACTAAGGGAGCCTACCAATAGGCCCAAGATCTCCAGAATTCTCAATGCCAGCAGGTGTTTCACAACCTTTCATATAATCCGGGTGTGTAAGAGTTCCCTAAGGATCTCAAAGGATCTCGGGCAGTGCTCACACCCAGATTTCCATAACCATACTGAGTAAGTGCAGTGTGGAAGGGCCAGCTCTAATGTGTTAGATTTCATAGGGATCTCATAGGGATCCCAAAGCAGTCACACATTAAAGGGGCAGAACTTAGACTTCTAAGAGTATATGTCAGAGTGCTTGACATAGTTTTGAGAGAGTTGAGTTGAAAAACAGTTTCAGAAAATAGCTTTTGAAATAAGTTTTGAAAAGAAACAACAGAAGATTTCATTCTAACAGTTTGAAAGGGAATGGGATAGAACAATCAGAGTAACAACCAAAAAACAAACACAGAGCAAGAATAGAGTCATTTCAACAGACACAAACAGGGAAGAAGGGAGTTGGGGACAAATAAGACACACATAGGTATAGATTTGCATACAAGTTAGCACCAGATAAGTACTAAGGCATTACAGAACTTAACAACCACAAAAAAAAATTCTTCATAAAGAGGTTTAGGCCAGAAACTAACAGAATCAAATTGAAGGGGGTGCTAGGGGAGATAACATGCTGAATCCAAGGGAGGATAGGACAGTTTAGCAAAAATACTAGTAAAGTGAAAGTAGACATGATAATTATAGGGTACAAAAAAAAACCACAAGTAGAAGCACAAAAGGAATAAGAGAAAGTGCAATACGAACATAAATATGTTGTTTTGGATGCTGTAAATCAAATAGAAGACATACTAGTCAAGATTGAGAGAATAGAACAGTAGTGTGCAGAGAAGTAGAGCAATAGGACAGTAGTGTGCAGATAAAGAAGGCAGTAGAGCAAGTAGAGCAGTAATAAGTTACTCAATCTTGGCTTTCAGCCGACTGAGTAGCCAATAGTCAAGAAGAGAGGGTGTAGGAAAGTAAGAGAGAGAGCAATGAGTATGCTTGTGTCTGTGTGTCCCTTTGGAAAATAAGAGGCCTGGGTATATATATGTTACACCCCATGTTTTTATATGTGAAAGTGCGCCACAAATAAATTGATGAAAGCTCGACAACAAGGTCTTATGTTATATCCCGCATTTCGTACGTAAAAGTTTCGTCTTCCGTTAATTGACATGGACTCGGGGATGAGATTATCTTGAGATTAACGTATTTATGCTAATTATAACAAGCGATAAGTAAGTATCGTGACGGATAAAGGGTACACGAATTAAAGAAAATGATTTTCGTTGAAGGTTGCCGATTTGGGATAAAATACGGGTCGAGCGATAATACCCGATATATATAGACTAGTACCATATGATCCCGATAATATGATGTATAAAGTATATAAAAATAATAATAAAATTTTAAGTAATTTGAGACAATTTTTAGTTATGCAGGTAATTGGTTAATTACCGGGTAACGGGATATTACCTAATTAACTAATAAGTAGACAAAGATTAAATATCCCACCCCACCCTCATGTGGAAGAAAGATACATTCCAAAGGAATGACTCTTAGACATTCTTTTAAGTGTCCACCTAATATGCTAACAACAAAGCTTTTTATCTTTAACAATTTCCAAGATACAATATGTTAATCAAAGGTGGGGGGGGGGGGGGGGGGGGGGGGGGACGTTATTCATTCATAACCCATTCAAAGATTCATTCTAAAAGAGAATGAAATAATATCCTAAACATTTCATTAAGTAACCTTTCATAAAGTAACGTTATTCATTTGTATTAGCAACGTTAATCTTCAACAGTCCAACGAAAAATTTTAGAAACCTTAGCAACGTAAAATTTTGCAATTCTAAAGGAATACGGTGCAACCCTTTTCAAGAACATCATACGGATTTTTTTCTACTCCTATCATTCCGTTACGTTTTGTCGCAATTAACGTATGCTAAAGGGATTTCCAGGAGGATCGACTGAGATATGTAAAGGTTGTCCCTTCTTTATTTTGGCATGGTCCAAAGTATACTGAAGAAACGAGCAAATACACAGTTTTTATAAATTACTCTATTCATAGAAATAGTAGGGGTGTCTATATTATTGATTCCCCATGAGAATTATTATTATTTTATGTTCATGGGTCTCAGAATAATACGCAGTTGGAAGAGTTTATCCGGAAGGAATATTGAGATTATTACGTACTTTTCATGCATTTCATACATGTGCATTGACCCATGACCAGATGGTGTTATATACGCGTATATATGTAAATATATGTATATGGGATATGGGAAAAGGTTACGGCGTTATATACGCACCACCACCTGATCAGCTGGTATATGATGATGATGTTGCCCATAGTGGCTGAAATATGGTTCAAACGGCGTTATATACGCGTATATATGTATGTATATATATGTATATGGGATATGGGAAAGGTTATGGCGTTATATACGCACCACCACCTGATCAGCTGGTATACAATGATGATTTTGCCCACAGTGGCCGATATGATATGATGGGATGCCATCAGAGGCTGACGATGTTATGAAACATGTACCTATGCACGATATGACATTCATATGCATATGCATGACTCTAAAATTAATTTATGATTTACAAATCTATTCAGGCTTACAGGATGAGTCATGTGCTCTATATTTCTTCCATGTCTCTTATGTACTTATTTATGTGCCTTACATACTCGGTACATTATTTTTACTGACATCCCTTTTGCCTGGGGACGCTGCGTTTCATGCCCGCATGTCCCGATAGACATGTCGAGAGCCCTCCAAGTAGGCTATCAGCTCAGCGGAAGATGTTGGTGCGCTCCATTTGCTTCGGAGTCGATTGTTTGTTAGTATGATTTAGACGGGTATTGTTTGGTATGGCTGGACTCTATCCCGACCTTTATGACATTTATGTACTCTTAGAGGCTTGTAGACATATGTCGTATACGGAAGATTGTACGGCCTTTTAGGCCTATGTTTTGAGTTTATAAATGATTATGTTGGCCTATTAGGCCCGTATGTCATGTGTATATGATGATGTAATAAGAATGATATGTTACGTTGGTACTTGGTCGAGTAAGGTACCGGGTGGCCGTCGCGGACCATTGGTTTGGGTCGTGAAAAAAGTGGTATCAGAGCAGTTATGTCCTAGGGAGTCTACAAGTCGTGTCTAGTAGAGTCTTGTTTATGGGTGTGTCGTGCACCACACTTAAAAGCAGGAGGCTACAGGGCATTTAGGACTGTCACTCTTTCTTCTTACTCTTTGATCATGTGGTAAAGCTTAGTTGTAAGAATTCAAATTCCTAATCTCTATTTTATTCGTAATAAGACGATACCTACATCCAAAAAGAAGGTTGGTAAAATACATGGCTATGGAAGAGTTGAGTCAGAGGAACTCGACTTTACATCCTGCTTATGATAAGTAAATGTGAGGTCTTCATCAGATCATGTGCGTACTGAAAGGTGTAAGCCTCTTGCTAGGAGTCTTAAGGCAAGAATACCTATCCACCTTAATGGTGAAAGACAATGAGAGATTTAGAAAATAAATACAAGTTTTAACAAGCAAAAGAAGTAAGATGAAGAAGAGTACGAGGCGCCAAGTTAATGAAGGTTAACAGTGTTTATAATTCAGGCAAAGGAACATAAGCTTTTTGAGTTATATTCAACAGTAACAGAGGTATGTGCAGTTGGCCATACTCATCTCAGTATGCCCTATGGGGGCTAACGTGTGTAGTTTAAGAAAAGGATGGAACATCAGGATCCGACAGGGGTTAGAGTACCCCAAAGTGTAGAATGGATTGTTTTTGTTAGTTGACATTTCCGAAGGGTATTACAAATGTGCTAATAGATCTTCTTGTGAGACACCCAGGTGATGCCCTCTAGAATATTACAATTAGATATGAATACAATCATGATAAAAAAAAAGAAAATCCGAAGATATGCACTGAAATGCCTGGAAGGGATAAATATTACCTTAGTGTGACTCTCGTCCCTAGTAGAGCAAGGATATTGAGCAACCCGAAGAACTGATGAATGAAGCAAGGAGAACTAAAATATAAAGAATGACTTGTTGATGTTTTTCACAAGAAAGGGATAGACAGAAATTAGCAGAGTAATGAGAAGAGAGATAAGGAAGAATTATGAGTAATATGTGATACATGGGCGACAACAATAGAGTGTTACGAAATCTATAGTCAAATGAAGAAAAAAGACGAGAGGTGACTGGCCTTGAGACAATAAAATAATATAGGCCATAAATTCATATCCTCATTTCGAGAAATAAGCTCGTGATTCGAACGCGACTACCAGAAGGAAAAGTTAGACCCTAGAGAAATAGAAATCAGTACGGATAGGTGAACAAGGTAAACTAAACATGAATTAAGGATTGAGTGATTTGATAATGGTCGGCATCATGAGAATTTCAGATTATATTCCGGCCATAATAGAATGGACAACAGAATAATATTCATAAGAAATTCAAAGAAAGGTCATTCAGGAAGACACTTCCCTAAAGCAAGCAATGTGAGCAAAGTTAATCTTAAGGGACTGTATGTGCCAGTTGCGCTAAGTGTCACCATCGCGAGTAAGGGAATTTGTTATCCTTGGTATATAAGGATTGCCGCAAGGCGAGTAAGCATCAACAATGTTATGAAACGACGCCAAAGGTAAAGAGGTAAAACATCTATAGGTAGATCCTCGTGGCTTCAACTCTTAGTACTCCCCTAAAGGGGGGAATATGGAGTGAGATTTGGCATTAAGTCAGAATTATGTGGTTCTAGTGACTATGGAATGGTAAAGGAAGAATACGATCAAATGAAAAAAGAATGAGATGGCACTTACCCAAATCCTACAGATACGATACGATTCCGGAATATTGTGCAAGCACGACGTCAAGGAGAGGAAGTAAAGTTTCATGCCCGAGCTGTTATTAATAAATAAGAAATCAGTATGAGACGTAAGTTAAGACAAAGGAAATAACCCAAGAAAGATTACACATAATATTGATATGAGAATGGGCCAACGAGTAGTTAGTAATTGATCAGGAAGAGCCCAGTTATGGCTAAACAGGAGGTTACAAACGAGTCAGCAGATCGTGTAAGATAAACATAATAAAACCCATCATGGAGAATTCAGCCTCGTAGTAATGTCATTATAATACTTGAGATATATTCAAATAGGAGTCGGCGTGGTTAAAAGGTACCGTATGAGTGTTACAGGGATAAAAAAAAAGTGCCACTAGGAAGGCAATCAAAATATCAGTCCAGAAGCAACCCTACAAGCACAAGGGCATGGAGGTAAACAACTACAGATGATTATAGGCAAGGAAAGACATCAAAAAGGTCCGTAACAAGCTCATAGTTTTACGAGATTCAAGAGTTCTCCCTAAGTAATACAAAGGAAGACTAGATGAGGAGATAAGGAAGAAGTGTTCAACCTAAGCACAACGACCTAAAGAATGAATGGTCATGTAACATCAGTCTCACAACAACATTGTAAGCACTCAAAGAAAAGTGGCACCTGCTGTGGCTAATGAACAGAAAGTAAAATTAAAAGTGATATTTGAGATCATATGAGTTGCACGAAAACTCTAGCATGCGTAGGAACTAAGATAAGCTATGTATGCTCGCAAAAAGGGGGCAGAAAGACCAGGAAAAGCAATAGCTTACGTTAAAGAAAGCTAAGAAGGAACAAAAATAATTATACGATCAATGATCCTGAGTTGGGGACTTTATAAACACACTTAAGAGTTTGGGGTTTTATACTTGTAGCGTATACAACATAGAAGATTATGGTATACGTTAAAAGAAAGAATTGAGCCCAGGTCATAGACGAAGAATTGAATTATTAAAGGATTTTATCACGAGTATCTCTCTGCGCCTATGAAATGCTAAAGTAATAACTAATACCAGGAGCCGCAGATCAGGAGATAGCTCAAGCCTACATAAAGTCTTATCATAAAGAAGAGGAAACTAAGGAGTTACATCGACTAAGTAAAACATGAGTGGACCAAGAGAATTATAGACCTCAGGATCACTCGTAAATAGTAGAGGTATATGAGAGATAGTACAGTATCCATATTTTATAACGGATCCACGATGAAGCCAACTTAAGAGTACCAGCCTCATAAGAAGTTAGTATGAAGCTCCCACCGGATTGCGCATGCACCAAAGATGCAAGTATTATAATAAGACCTTCAGGTTGTGGAGATAAATTATACCTATGTGGAAGGAAGGTTATGAAAGAGATATAAGAATGTGAGGTTATATTTTATGGTAAGTAAGAAAAGGTGAACAACGTACGAATAGAAGGTTATGAATAGTCCATACTGCGGAGAGAAAGCTAGAAGCGTGGGGATTCAGCATCCAGGAATGATAGCGGCATCTTCAGTGGTATATCTTCCAGCCTATGACTTCTAGGTACTGAGAGGTCTAGTTAAGAGAGTAATGAAGCACTAGAGATGGTGTGATGTATCGGATGATGTTCCAGAATAACACAAGGAAACCTATGATGCAAGCAAGTTGAAAGAAATATGCGAGCAATATAAATAGGTATGTGTAGGTCGCAAGTTAAATCATGATAAAGCGACAAGGTTTTAGAAAGACAGGAGTAAGGATAAGAAAGGGCGAGTGAGAAGGTGACGAGAATGGATGAGTCCTTAGGATTAAGCCCATGAAAATAAGAAGAGATGATGGTTTCTCTAAGTTATACAAAGCTCAGTATAGCCTAAATGAACTCAAATGAGTCTAAGACTAATGGCATTGAGAAGAGATAGAATGCTACCATGGTAGTAGAATGAAGGTATAATTGTGATAGAGAAAAGATGACGTTTGGGCATTCGATTAAGTAATGATGTCATGAATTGTACAGGATTAAAATACCCACGCAAGGTAAATCACACTGTATGCTATGAAATACGAGTATGGATCAAGACAATCACTTCAAATGTTCCACGATGGAACGTGAGCCTTAGCGACAGTGTTACATAAGAGATCAAGTTATCAGTGATAGATGATACATCTACATCAAGGCGAATCGACAAGGATGGGAAAAAGTCACAAAGTATGAGGTGAGATTAGGCCGTCATTATTAAGATGAACAATAATGAGAAAGCATTAAAGGACATAGATTTATACATATAGGATAAGCAACGAGGGTAACCTGGAGTTGGTTGCAGACCACAATAACGATAAATATTATGGTATAGTATGACCTACCTAGAGGTAGTAAAGTCATACGTGGATAAACGGATCAACAAAATAAAGTATTACAATATTTGTAAGTTCAACAAAGTATCGAGCGAAGAATTTTAGTATACCTATAGATGCCCAGGCGGATATCTTTTTAAGCTCTGTATATGTTTACAAGTAAGGCCTAGAAATTGGCTAAAAACTAGAGGAAAAAGGAGAGAAGAGACGCATAAGCGCACTTACAAGGTCATAGTAGTACATGCTGCATGATAGAAGGTAGCAACAATTACGAGACTCGAAGGATTCCTACCATAAGTCATGGTGTGAGAAATAATCCTAAAGGGGGGAATTATCTAGCCTTTAGATAATTCACATAATAGTTGCCTAGGATGGCAAGGAGAGCATTAAAGTATTCGCAAGGACTATAGGCTATGACAATGATAAGTGCATCAGTCAACATTCGAGGATGAATGTCCCAAAGGAGGATTGATGTTACACCCCATGTTTTTATATGTGAAAGTGTGCCACAAATAAATTGATGAAAGCTCGACAACGAGGTCTTATGTTATATCCCGCATTCCGTACGTAAAAGTTTCGTCTTCCGTTAATTGACATGGAGTCGGGGATGAGATTATCTTGAGATTAACGTATTTACGCTAATTATAACAAGCGATAAGTAAGTATCATGACCGATAAAGGGTACACGAATTAAAGAAAATAATTTTCGTTGAAGGTTGTCGATTTGGGATAAAATACGGGTCGAGCGATAATACCCGATATATATAGACTAGTACCATATGATCCTGGTAATATGATGTATAAAGTATATAAAAATAATAATAAATTTTTAAGTAATTTGAGATAATTTTTAGTTATGCAGATAATTGGTTAATTACCGGGTAACCGGACATTACCTAATTAACTAATAAGTGGATAAAGATTAAATATCCCACCCCACCCCACCCCCACGTGGAAGCAAGATACATTCCAAAGGAATGACTCTTATACATTCTTTTAAGTGTCCACCTAATATGCTAACAACAAAGCTTTTTATCTTTAACAATTTCCAAGATACAATACGTTAATCAAAGGTGGGGGGAAAACGTTATTCATTCATAACCCATTCAAAGATTCATTCTAAAAGAGAATAAAATCAGATCCTAAACATTTCATTGAGTAACCTTTCATCAAGTAACTTTATTCATTCGTATTAGCAACGTAAATCTTCAACAGTCCAACGAAAAATTTTAGAAACCTTAGCAACGTAAAATTTTGCGATTCTAAAGGAATACGGTGCAACCCTTTTCAAGAACATCATACGGATTTTTTCCTACTCCGATCATTCTATTACGTGTTTTCGCAATTAACGTATGCTAAAAGGATTGCCAAGAGAATCGACTCAGGTATGTAAAGACTATCCCTTCTTTCTTTTGGCATGGTCCAAATTATACTGAAGAAACGAGCAAATACACA
>ML367206.1:1352-27210 GCA_005239505.1 Nicotiana paniculata | reverse complement strand
ATTTGATCAGTTGCAAGGTGCCAAGTGTTTCTCAAAGATAGACTTGAGGTCCGGGTACCATCATGTAAGGGTTAAGGAGAAATATATTCCGAAGACAACATTTAGGACCACATATGGGCACTTTGAGTTTCGTGTTATGTGGTTCGGTTTGACCAATGCCCTAGTGGTATTCATAGATTTGATGAACCGTGTGTTCAGACCCTTTTTAGATCTGTTCGTAATTGTATTTATTGATGATATATTGATTTATTCTCGTTCAGAGGCCGAGCATGAAGATCATTTGCGTAATGTGCTCAGAGTTCTAAAGAAAGGGGAGTTGTATGCAAAATTCTCTAAATGTGAATTCTGGTTGAACTCTGTAGCCTTCCTTGGGCATATCATTTCGAGTGAAGGTATCCGGGTTGATACACAAAAGATTGAGGCAGTAAAGACTTGGCCTAGACCCACGACACTGACGAAGGTTCATAGCTTTCTCGGTTTGGCAGGTTATTACAAGAGATTTTTAGTGGGATTTTCTTCCCTTTCAGCACCTTTGACAAAGTTGACTTAGAAGGGAGCAAAGTTTCAATGGGCTAATGCTTGCGAACGGAGTTTCCATCCATTGAAGGACATTGACTTCTGCACCGGTTCTAATGCTCGCAGAAGGGACTGGTGGTTATGTTATTTATTGTGACACTTTGAGCGTTGGATTGGGTTGTGTACTGAAGTAGCATGGTAAGGTTGTAGCTTATGCTTCTAGACAACTAAGAAAGCAGGAGAAGAACTACCTGACCCACGATTTAGAGTTAGCTGGGGTGATTCATGCACTAAAGATGTGGAGGAACTATTTGTATGACATTCATGTTGATATCTATACGGATCATAAAAGCCTCCAGTATATCTTCAAGCAAAAGGAATTAAATTTACGTCAAAGGAGATGGTTGGAGATACTTAAAGACTATGACGTTGATATTTTATACCATCTGGGGAAGGAAAACGTAGTAGCCGACGCCCTCAGCCGTAGATCTATGGGTAGCTTATCATATGTACAGCCAGAAAAGAGGGGAATAGCCCATGAGATACATTATCTAGCTAGTCTTGGAGTTTGGTTTCTGGACTTAGGTGATATTGGAATTACTATTTAGGATATGGCAACATCCTCTTTAGTAGCTGAAGTAAAGGAATGCCAGTACGAGGATCATGTGTTAGTTCATTATAGGGATACCACCCCTCAGAAGGAGAAGACACCATTTAAAATTACAGAAGATGGGGTCCCCAGATATCGAGGACGATTATGTGTCCCTAATATTGCAGGGCTGCGTCGGCAGGTTATGGGAGAAGCTCACTATTCTCATTATTTTATCCATTCAGGAGCGACAAAGATGTATCATGATATCAAGGAAGTATATTGGTGGGACGGAATGAAAAAGGATATAGTGGAGTTTGTTGCTCAGTGTCCTAACTGTCAGTATGTTAAGATTGAGCCTCAAAAATCCGGTGGATTATTGCAGGCTATGGAGATTCCGACTTCGAAATGGGAAGTAATCAATATGTATTTCATCGTAGGATTACCTCGTACCTAGCGTAAGTTCGATTTTATATGGGTGATTATTGATAGGCTTACAAAGTCTGTCCATTTTCTGCCCGTTAGGACTACATATTCCGCAGAGGATTATGCAAGGCTTTATATTAAGGAGATAGTACGACTGCATGGTATCCCCATATCTATTATCTCGGATAGAGGAGCTCAATTTACATCTAACTTCTGGAAGTCCTTCCAAAAAGGGTTGGGGACTTATGTAAGTCTTAGTACAACATTTCAACCCCAAACAGACGCACAAACTGAGCGTACTATTCTGACACTAGAGGAAATGTTACGAGCTTGTGTGATAGACTTCAAAGTTAGCTGGGATGATCATCTGCCACTTATTGAGTTCGCATATAACAATAACTACCATTCCAGTATTCATCTTTCTCCATACGAAGGTCTTTACGGACGGAAGTGTAGGTTGCCTATAGGGTGGTTCGATGTTGGGAAAACTACATTAGTAGGACAAAAATTGGTACAATAGGAAATCGAGAAAATTAATCTTATACAGGAAAGGATATTAGAAGCTCAAAGCTGTCAGAAGTCTTATGCGGGTAATTGACGGCGAGACTTGGAGTTCAGGTTGACGACTGGTATTCCTAAAGGTATCACCGATGAAAGGTGTTATGAGGTTCGGTAAGAAAGGAAAACTTAGCTCTCGGAACATTGGACCATATAGGATCATACGCAAGGTAGGCCAGGTAGCATATGAATTAGAATTGCCTTCGGACTTGGAGTATGTACATCTAGTATTTCATATGTCTATTCTCCGTAAATGTATCGAAGATCCTTCCAGAATCGTGTCAGTTGAAGACGTTCAGGTCACAGAGAAGCTATCATATAAAGAAACCCCCATTGCTATATTAGACAGACAAGTTCGGAGATTGAGAACTAAATACGTAGCTTCGGTGAAAGTACTTTGGAGAAACAACAATGTTGAAGAAATGACTTGGAGGCCGAGGAAGACATGAAGTCTAGATATCCCTACTTCTTTCCTCCTCCAGAAAAGGGTCTGACTGAGACATCACAACCTTAAGGTACGTGTATAGATTCTTGTGTTAGTTATTGACATTGATCGTGTGAGGCCATTGTCGTTATTAATGATTGTGGTCCTTGTGGCATTGAATTATTTTGTTTCTACAGGAAGAGTTGGTAGTAGTATTGTTACAAAGGCAACTATGCCAAAGTTATATAGATCCCGGAAGTTAAATATTCGAGGACGAATGTTCCTAAGGGGGGAAGGATGTTACATCTCGCGTTTTCGTACGTTAAAGTTTCATCTTCAGTGTTAATCGACGTAGAGTCGGGGATTAGATTATCTTGAGGTTAACGTGCTTATGCAATTTATAACAAGTGATAAGTAAGTGTTGTGAAGGATAAAGGGTAAACGAATTAAAGAAAATGAGTTTCGTCGAAGGTGGTCAATTTGGGATATAATACGATTCGAGAAATAATACCCGTTGTTTATGGACTAGTACCATACAAGGTACCATATGACCATGATAGTATGATGTATCGGGTGTATTTAAAACAACTAGTATTTTAAGTAATTTGAGACAATTCTTAGTTATATGGAAATTGGTTAATTATTGGTTTAATGGGATATTTACCATGTAATTAAGGATTTGTGAATAATTATCCCACGTGGCAGCAAATAAAGTAACACTTAAATGACTTTTACCTTAGACAAACTAATTAGTAGGCATGGACAACAATCTTAAGGCAATTACACCTAAGAAGTGAAATTATCCTAGTCATCTCTAGCTTATCTTCAAAAGATATCACATTCATTTTTTTTGGCAAGGATTATACAGAAAGGAAAAAGAAAGTAATATAGGTAAGGGAATTTTTGAAGTTCATATGGGACCTCATGCTACATTAGTGACGGCAGTCTTAGATTTGTAAGGAAATTCATACGAAATTGCACTGCATAATAACAACGGGATTTTGCAAGTATAAGGAGTACGATGCAATCCTTCTCAAAAATATCATACAAATTTTTCCTACTCCAGGTATGTTAAGGCTACCCCTTCTTTCTTTTCAGCATGATCCATACGATACAAACAAAACGAGTAAATGCACTACTTCCATAAATAACTCTATTCATTGAAGTATTAGAGGTGCCTATGTTCTTGAATTCTTGTATATCTTATTATTATATCCTCTGTTCATGGGTCTCAGAAAAATACGTAGTTGATAAAGTTTATCCGAAAGTTATGATGATCTTTTAACATATTTTTATGCATTTCATTTATTTATACACGTANATGCCCTCAGAGGCTTGATGATGTTATGTACACCTATACCTATGCATGACACGACATTTACACGCACGTGCATGATATTATAACTATTTCAGGATTTGCAAAGTTATTTAATCTTATAGGCGGAATTCCTTATTCCACATTTCATCTATGTCTCTTATGTACTGATTTTCATTCCTTACATACTTAGTACATTATTCGTACTGACGCCCTATTTTCCGGGGCCTGCGTTTCATGCTCGCAGGTGCAGGTAGGCAAGAAGATAGTCCCCCTTCTTAGGATTCTTAATCAGCGAGAGTTGGCGTGCTCCACTTGATCCGGAGCTACTTTTGATTTTGGTACGATATGCTTGTATATATATATGGGTATAACGTGGCCCAGTCCCGTCCTTGTGCAATTGTATTTTCTATTAGGGATCTGTAGACAGTTATGTATAGTTTGATATATGTGGCCTTGTAGGCTTCTAATTTTGGGTATATAGTTGTCTATAGCAGCCTTGTCGGCTCGAACTCTTTATTCTACACGTATATGTACATATGTCTTTTGGGCAGATTTCCCTCATTTATGTTATTCTCGTAGTTCACAAATGTTATTCATGTTTATATCTTATATGCATGCTCAGGGGTGTTCGACAGGTAGGACTCAGGCACCCGTCGCAGCCCATCAGTTTTGGTCGTGACAAAATCAAATATGTCTTATTAATGAAATTTGGAGAGACCCTGTCAAAGGGAGCCATGTTATGGTACCGCAATTTACCACATAATTCTATTGACTCTTTTGCTATTCTTGCAGATTCTTTTGTAAAGGCACATGCCGGAGCCATCAAGGTCAAAACCAGGAAGTCGGACCTTTTCAAGGTCAGACATATGGACAATTAAAGTGCTCAGAGAATTCGTATCTCGATTCTAAATGGAACGAATGGACCTACCACCGGTCATAGATGATTGGGTCGTTCAAGACTTTACCCAAGGGCTCAATGTTCAAAGCTCGGTGGCTTCACAACAGTTAAAACAAGATCTGATAGAATATCCTGTTGTTACTTGGACCGATGTGCATAATTGATACCAATAAAAAATCAGGGTCGAAGACGATGAACTAGGGCTCCTTCCGGGTCCGTTTATCCTATCAGACCCGTTGACAAAATCAAGAGAGATATTGACCGGGAACCAAGGTCGAACATAGATCGGTATCAGCCATATAACAGGATTGGAGAGGCAACAAAAACGGGAAAAATATCATGAGAAAAGAAAGGAGAAATGATCGAGGTCAGAACAGCAGGGGACTTATGACAAATAACGGCTTCGACAGGTCCACCAGGCCCAAATACGTACCAAGGCTATTGGAATAAAATTTTAATGTCGATGATGCCGACATTGTACAAGCTATCGGGCACATCAAAGATATCAAATGGCCTCGACCTGTACAGACTCTCCAACCCAAAGGGATCCTAACCAGATATGCAAGTATCATGGCACTCACGCTCACAGAACCAAATATTGTCGACAACTGAGAGAGGAAGTAGCTCATTTATTCAACAATGGGCACCTCCGAGAATTCTTGAGTGACCGAGCCAGCACTTCGGGAACATGGATTCTAACAAATAGGATGAGCAAGAAGAACCTCAGCACGTCATCAACATGATTATCGGCGGGGTTGATATCCCAGAGGGGCCGATGTTGAAACGCACCAAGGTATCCATCACTAGGGAAAAACGAACTCGAGACTACGTGCTGGAAGGAACTCTATCTTTCAACGACGAGGACAGAAGGGATCGTACAACCCCATAATAATGCACTGGTAATATATGTACTCGTGAATAAAATTTGGGTTAAATGCGTGTTAATTGATCCAGGTAGCTCGGCCAACATCATTTGGTCAAGGGTCGTGGAGAAACTCGGTCTACAAAACCAAGTCGTACCCGCAGTCCAAATCCTGAATGGATTCAACATGGCATGCGACACCACTAAAGGGGAAATAATATTACCAGTCAATGTCGCCAGTACCATCCAGGAAGACAACTTTTATTTGATCGAGGGTGACATGAGATACAACGCCCTATTCGGGAGGCCATGGATCCACAACATAAGGGAAGTGCCTTCGACCCTTCATCAGGTGTTAAAATTCCCAACGCTAGGAGGGATTAAGACGATCTACGGGGAACAACCAGCCGCAAATGAGATATTTGCAGTCGATGAAGTAATTCCGATATCAACACTTGCAACATCAAAGGAGCCAAGGTCGAAAGCAAAACAAGGGACCAAATAGCAATCACCGGTGCCAGCCTAGACTCAACCAAACAAGCAGAGGACTGACGAAGATGATGATTACGGGGTTCCTCGATCCTTTATAGTCCCTGATGACTACGACGCTACCAAATCAACGTTCAAAGAGCTGGAGCAGGTCATACTGATCGAACATCTACCCAATTGGAAGGTAACATTCAATTTATTATAAATAACATGGATTATTTTTATTGGTCCTATCTTGACATGACAGGGATCCCACCGGAGATCACCACTCACAAGCTGAGCCTGTACCCAAAATTTCATCTGGTCAAGTAGAAAAGAAGACCCCAGTCCGAGATCTAACATGCTTTCATCAAGGACGAAGTAACTAAACTCCTTAAAATAGGGTCCATCCAGGAAGTCAAATACCCGGAATGGTTAGCAAACGTAGTAGCATTCCCTAAAAAGGTAAAAATTGAGAATGTGTGTGGATTATACATATTTAAATAAGGCATGCCCCAAAGACTCTTTCCCTTTGCCTAACATCGATTACATGATCGATGCCACGGCCATCCACGAGATCTTCAGTTTGCTCAATGCCTATTCCGGGTATAACCAAATACATATGAACCCGGATGATCAAGAAAATTCCTCTTTGATCACTAAGTATGGCACATACTACTATAACGTGATGTTGTTTGGGTTAACAATGTAGGTGCCACTTACCAATGCCTAGTAAACCGGATGTTCGAAGAACAAATAAGGAAATCTATGGAAGTTTACATCGACGATATATTAGATATGTCCCCGCGAGAATATGACCATTTAAAGCATTTACAGGAAACCTTCAGCATATTGAATAAGTACAAAATAAAGCTGAATCACGAAAAATGTGCATTCGGAGTCGGATCAGGTAAATTTCTCGGGTTCATGGTATCTAACCAAGGAATCGAGATCCACCCCGACAAGATAAAATCTATCGAATATATCATGGTAGTGGACAACGTGAAGGTCGTGCAACGTCTAACTAGGCGCATTGCCGCCCTAGGACGATTCATCTTGAGCTCTTCCGATAAGAGCCACCAATTTTTCTCGTTACTAAAGAAGAAAAACAACTTCACATGGACCTCAGAATGACAACGGGCCCTGGAAGAACATAAGCGATATCCATCGAGCCCATCACTGCTTCATACGCCGAGGGCAGACGAACAACTGTACTTGTTTTTTACAGTATCAGAAATAACGTAAGTGGAGTCCTGGTTAAGGAAGAATACGGTAAGAAATTTCCAATTTATTAGGTTATCATGACCATAGGTGAGGTTGAAACCAGATATCCTCACCTAGAAAAATTGGCGCTCTCTATGCTAAACGCCTCTAGGAATATGAAAATATTTTTTCAGTGCCATCCTATATGTGTTGTGACAACTTACCCATTAATAAATATAGTGCACAAACCCGAACTCTCGGGACGATTTGCCAAATGGGCCGTAGAAATCAGCGGGTACGATATTGAGTATTGACCCCAAACAGCCATTATGTCTCAAATTGTCATGACCCTAACCGATGGACCATGACGAGTGCTCGAGTCCTACCTGTTGAACACCCTTATGCATGCATCTAAGATATAAATGTCACGACCTAAACCGATAGGCCGGGACGGCCACCCGGTGCCTTACTCAACCGAGTACCAACATTACATATCTTTCTTATCGTACTATCATTTGCAAATCGTCCAAACATGCCATCATGAGCTAACCAGAATAAACATAAGGGAATAATCAATATAGGACGACCCAATTGAAATAAAAAATTATACATGTGACATACGGGCCTATAAGGCCAAAATGATCACTTGTAAACTTAACATAGGATGGCAAGGCCATACTATCTTTTATATACATGACATATGTATACAAGCCTCTAAGAGAAGATCAATACAATAAGGGTCGGGATACGGCCCCGGCATACTAAACAATACACATCCAAGTTATACTGACCAAATAAGCAACTCCAGAGAAAATTGAGTGCACCAACACCTTCTGCTGATCTGATAGCCTATTTGGAGGACTCTCAACCTGTCTATCGGGACATGTGGGCATGAACCGCAGCGTCCCCAGGCAAAAGGGACGTCGGTAAAAATAATGTACCGAGTATGTAAGGAAAGAAAATCAGTAAACAATAGACATGAGAGAGACATGGAGTAAAATACTCGACATGTATGTTTGAATAACTCTATGAATCATTAATATTTACAATGTAATGCATATGCATATAAATGTCATACCATGCTTAGGTATATGCGTTCATAACATCATCAAGCCTTTGAGGGCATCCCATCATATCATCTCGGCCACTGTGGGCAAATCATCAATGTATACGAGCTGATCAAGTGGTGGTGCGTATATAATGACGTAACCTTTTACCATATCCCATATACATATAATATACGCGTATATAACGCCATCTGGTCATGGGTAAATGTACATGTATAATGCATGAAATGCATAAAAAGTGCGTTAATAAGAGGGATAATACATAATTACTCCATTGGGTTATCTCATATTACCAGTTGCACCCTTAAACTTTGCGGGGGGTCCTATGAAACCCTTGTCTTTGTTCAAAGTGCTAAAAGTACTACCCTTTGAGCCCATGTGGAATCTGAATTGTTTTTCACGCAATCTTAGCGCGTGGAATTGAACAAAAATGCCCCAACTCTGTTTATTTTACCATTTTTACCTTTTTTAATTAATGTCCTTTTGCTTTTTATTCTATTTCTTCACTTCACCTTCCTTCTTTATTTGCAAAAGAATACCCATCATTGAAAGCCTAAACTAAGAAGCCATGTTAACTGGAAAAAAAATTCAATACTGAAGAACAACAAATTAGCAATAATTCAATGAAAAAAAATGTCAAGCAAGGACATATAAAAGTGAGAAAGAGACTTCGATTTTGGAATAAAAATGAAAGTTGCCATTTTTTCCGATGACTATCTCATCGGAGTTATCTACCTTTGCTTTTTTGTTAAAAGATCCTTCCGTTCCATCCTGAAAATCATCTCTAATACATTTTTTCTCTACTTTTTTTTCTTTTTCTGCTTTCCTTTTCTTATTTTTCTTTTCAAACAATATTTCTCACTTAAAAAAGTGGTGATTCCGGAGACACTTTGAATAATAGAGGATATACGAATTTAGAAAGGAATATGAAGAAAAGGACGGAGAGGGGGGATGGAACGGAAAAAAGAAGAAGCCATGAGTAGATAAATTTGAAATTAAGAAAACCTAACAGAAGAATTATTCTATTTGGTGAAGGGAGCTAGGGAGTTGCTGGGAGGAGGGAGTTGCTGGGAGGAAGAAGGAGACTTGGGGGGAGGGGGGGATAGGGTTGGGAGATGAAGAAAAGAAATAATAAAAATAAAAAAATAATAATTATGAGGTATAAAAAACACGTGTCAAAATATAATTGGTGCGTTCCATATACCATTTTAGCTGAAACTTATGTTGGTCACGAAATGTGGCATTTATTATATTTCAAACAAAGCTAGGGGGTTCATAGGACCCCCCCCCCCAAAATACAAGGGTGCAACTGGTAATATGAGACAACTCTAATGGGGTAATTATATATTATCCCTTAATAGGATCCCTCGGAATGTCATAAGATTGTTACACCTTTGATTAATATCATGAAATAAACTTTATCACATTACGTATTTTGTGAGATCCATGAACAGATTATAGAACAATAGGACACATGGGGAATCAAGAACATAGACATCTCTAGTACTTCTATGAATAGAGTCATTTATGAAAGTTGTGCATTTGGTCATTTCGTATATATCGTATGGATCATTCCAAAAATAAAGAAGGGATAGCCTTAACATACCTGAGCCGATTCTGTTGACAATCCTTCTAAAACACGCCAATCGCGATGAAACATATAACAGCGAGATCGGAATAGGGAACAATCCGTATGATCTCCATTTGTTAATTAGAGAAGGGATTTTAAGTCTTGGTGGTATGAGAGTCTTGGTGGTACGGGCCCCACTTTGTAAGACTTGGTGTCACATAACCCTCTTAAATGTGCCACTTTTCAACCTAATATAAGAGTCACTATATGGGGATGGGGTGATGCCACACTAAGGCTTATCCAAAAGCCTTAATTAATCCTCCCAATTCCTTAATTAACTAGTTAATCTTCCATTATTCAATAATTAACTAATTACCCACATAATTAAGAATTATCTCAAATTACTTAAAATACTACTCACTTTTAACACACTTTATGTACCCTGCTATCGTGATCATGGGGTACCTTGTATGGCACTAGTCCATAAATACCGGATATTATAGCTCAGACCGTACTTTATCCCAAATCAAAAACCTTCAACAAAACTCATTTTCTTTGATTTCTTTACCCTTTAACCTTCACAACACTTATTTCTCGCTTGTTATAAATAGCATAAATGCTTATAACCTCAAAAATAATCTTATCCCCGAGTCTACGTCGATTAACTTACGATGAAACCTTTACGTATGAAATACGAGATATAACATCCTTCCCCCCTTAGAAGCATTCATCTTCGAATGTTTAACTCCCAGTAATCTATATAAATTTTGGTAGAGTTACCTTTGTAATAATACTATTATCAACCCTTCTTATAGTAAACTCAATAATTCAATGCCACGTATTGTCACAATCATCAATCACGACAATGGCCTCACACGACCAATGATAATAACTAACACAAGAGTCCATACTCGTGCCTCAAGGTTGTGATGTCTCAGTCGGATCCTTCTTTGGAAGAGGAAACAAGTGAGGATATCTAGACTTCATGTCTTCTTCAACTTCCCAAGTCATTTCTTCCACATTATTGTTTCTCCAAAGTACTTTAACCAAAGCTACGTCTTTAGTCCTCAACCTCCGAACCTGTCTATCGTATAACAATGGGAGTTTCCTCATATGATAGTTGCTCTATGACCTAAACATCGTCAACTGATATGATCCTAGAAGGATCTCCGATACATTTATGAAGCATAGACACGCGAAAGAGTGGATGTGCAGATTCCAAGTAAGAAGGCAAGTCTAACTCATATGCTACCTGGCCTACCTTGCGTATGATCTTATATGGTCCATTGTACCAAGGGATAAGTTTTCCTTCTTTCTGAACCTCATAACACCTTCCATTGGTGATACCTTTAGGAATACCCACGCAATCGTCAACCTGGAACTCCAAGTCTCATCGTCGATTATCTGCATAAGACTTCTGACGACTTTGAGCTGCTAATAGCCTTTCCTGTATAAGATTAATCTTTTCGATTGCCTGTTGTACCAATTCTGGTCCTACAAATTTTGTTTCCCCAACATCGGACCATCCTATAGGTGACCTACACTTCCATCCGTAAAGAGCATCGTATGGAGCCATCTGAATACTGGAATGATAGCTATTACTATATGCAAACTCAATAAGCAGCAGATGATCCCAGCTACCCTTGAAGTCTATCACACAAGCCCGTAACATATTCTCAAATGTCTGAATAAGACGCTTAGCATGTCCGTCTGTCTGGGGATGAAATGTTGTACTAAGAATTACCTGAGTCCCCAATCCTTTTTAGAATAGCCTCCAGAAATTAGCTGTAAAATGAGCTTCTCTATATGAGATAATATATTTAGGGACACCATGCAATCGTACTATCTCCTTAATGTAAAGCCTTGCATAATCCTCTATGGAGTATATAGTCCTAACGGGTAAGAAATGGGTTGATTTTGTAAGTCTATCAACAATCACCCATATAGAATCGAACTTATGATGGGTATGAGGTAAGCCTAAGATGAAATCCATGTTGATTACTTCCCACTTCCAAGTCAGAATCTCTATAACCTGCAATAATCCGCCAGGTTTTTATGCTCAATCTTAACCTGCTGACAGTTAGGGCACTGAGCACCAAACTCTGCTATATCCTTTTCATTCCTTCCCACCAATATATTTCCCTGATATCATGATACATCTTTGTTGCTCCAGATGGATTGAATAGCAAGAATAGTGAGTCTCTCCCATAACCTGCCGGAGTAGCCCTGCAATATTAGGGACACATAATTGCCCTCGATATCTATTACGACCCGGACGGTCGTTTGAGAGTTAGGTACCCCATCCCCTATTAACTGCTTTCCCCGTATCTATTTCTGTTACTGATTCTTGCCGAGAGGGTTCGTTTTGGTTTTTGAAGTGAATTAAGACACTTAGTCTCTTAATCGGAAGCTTAAGTTGGAAAAAGTCAACCGGATATCGGCTTATGTGTAAACGACCTCGGATTTGAATTTTGATGGTTATATTAGCTCCATTAGGTGATATTGGACTTCAGAGGGCATACCGAATGTGATTTGGAGTTTCGTAGTAGATTTAGACTTGAATTGGCGAAAGTTGGAAATTTGGCGATTTTGGTCGGTAGTGGAAATTTTGATAACGGGCTCGGAATGGAATTTCAAAAATTGGAGTAGGTTTGTAATGTCATTTTTGACTTGTGTGTAAGTTTTGAGGTCATTCAGATGAGATTTGATATGTTTCGACGTCGTTTGTAGAATTTGGAAATTTCAAAGTTCATTAGGCTTGAATTCGTGTATTATGCATGTTTTTGATGTTGTTCGACGTGGTTTGAAGGCTCGACTAAGTTTTTATGGTGTTTTAGGATTGGTTGGTATATTTGGTTGAGGTCCCGGGGGACCTCGAGTGAGTTCGGGTTTTTAAGGGGTTGGATTGAGACTTAGAGGATTTATTCTGATGTGCTGGTTCTGGTGTTTCTGCACCTGCGATGGGGAAACCACAGGTGCAGGGCCGCACGTACGGACGACCTGGCGCAGAAGAGGATTTTGGAAGATGTTCTGGGATCGCAGGTGCGATGTGTGTTTCGCATTTGTGATGCCCGCAGATGTCAGTAAGGTAACGCAAGAGCAGTCTGGAACCACAGAAGCGGACAATGGTCCGCAGGTGCACACTCACATGTGCGACCTCATGATCGCAGGTGTAGACTCTGGATTTTAATGAAAACTTGTAGATGCGGAGTCACAACCGCAGAAGTGGGACTACATATGTGGTCCTGAGATCCCAGAAGCGATAATCGCTAGGCAAAAAAGGCCATTTTTGAGGGTTTGAGTTCATATCACAAAAATTCTATTGAGATCTCGGAGGAAGGCGAATTTTTGAGAGTTTTTTCATAGGAAATCATTGGGTAACGATTCCTAATTCTATTTTGATCGTATTTTATTAATCCATTGTTGTATTCTTCTTCTAATTAAGGAAATTGAGTGAGGAAGTTGGAAAAAAGGGGAAAAAGTTCCCCAACCAAAAATCTAAGATTTGAGTGGGATTTAGGCGTCAGATTTGGATAATTTTGTACGAGTGAACTCGTGAGGGGATGGGTACTCATATTTGGTGACTTTTACCCGATTCCGAGATGTGGGCCCGGTGAGACTTTTTGAGCGATTTTCCAATTCCTTGCTTTAACTTTGATTCCATTCGTTGGATTAGTTTCTTGTAGTTGTATTTATGTTATGTAACTGGTTTTGATTAGATTTGGGTCATTCGAAGTCAGATACTCGTGGCAAGAGCGTACTTTCAGATTGATTTGAGCTTGGTTCGAGGTAAGTGTCTTGCCTAACCTTGTGTTGGGGAACTCCCCTTAGGATTGGTACTATTGTTGTTATATGAGCGTCGTGTACGTGGGGTGATGAGTACGTTCACGGGCTATTTGTTGAAAACCTGATTTACATTAAAGCACAACCTGTCTTTACTCTTAATTGAACTTATTAGCTTGTGTAGCATTAGGTTAGACTAAGAAAGCATGCCTACTTGACTTAACTGTCTACTTGAACTAGGTGCAACATGTTTGGTGGTTTTTACCTGTTTTACTTAACTTGTACTTAGGATAAATTGTAAGACTTCGTGCCATGATTCCTAAATCTTGTTGTTTGTCTGCATATTTACTTTGGGACTACAGAACGAAATTTCAGGAGATCCCCATGTACCGCATATTTACTTTGGGACAACGGAACGATATTCTGGGAGATCCCCCTATACTGCATATGTACTTTGGGACTACGAAACGATATTTCGGGCGATCTCCATGTACTGCATATTTACTTGGGACTACATAGATATATTCCGGGAGATCCCCCTGCATATTTATGTTTGGGACTACGAGACAGTATCTTGGGAGATCCCCCTATTGAACTATCATGTTCTGAGCTATTTTTTTTCATGATTTGTTCGTTGCTACATTTCAGTCTTTATTATTGTAATATCTCCTTTGCCTTTCTTCACTATAATATCTCCTTTGCCTTTCTTCATTCCAGTGATGACTACTTACTCTTCAAAGAGGTTGGCTGAGATTTACATCCGAGAAATTTTTCGCCTTCATGGTGTCCCGGTTTCCATCATCTCAGACAAAGGTACATAATTTACATCACGGTTCTGGAGAGCCGTACAACAGGATATGGGAAATAGGGTGGAGCTGAGCACATCATTTCAAAGTCTGAGCGCACAATTCATATTCTAGAGGATATGCTTCGTGCTTGTGTGATGGAGTTTGGAGGATAATGGGACCAGTTCTTGCCACTCGCGAAGTTTTCTTACAACAACAACTATCAACCCAGCATTCAGATGGCACCGTATGAGGCTCTGTATGGTAGGCAATGTCGATCCCCAGTAGGTTGGTTCGATCCGGGTGAGGCCCGATTGTTAGGTGCAGACTTGGTCCAGGATGCCCTGGATAAGGTGAAGGTGATTCAGGATAGACTTCGCACAGCCCAGTCCAGACAGAGGTGTTATGCAGACCAGAAGGTTTGCGATTTAGCATTCATGGTTGGAGAGCGAGTCTTGCTTCGGGTATCACCTAAGAAGGGCGTCATGAGGTTCGGGAAGAAGGGAAAGATGAACCCGAGGTACATTGGTCCTTTTGAGGTATTGCAGCGTGTTGGAGAGGTTGCTTATGAGATTTCTCTACCTCCCAGCCTAGCAGGAGTTCATCCGGTATTCCACGTTTCTATGCTCCGGAAGTATCACAATGATCAGGCTCATGTATTGGATTTTAGTTCAGTCAAGTTGGACAAGGATTTATCTTATGTTGAGGAGCCAGTGACTATCTTGGACAGGCGGGGTCAGAAAACTAAGGTCAAAGAACATTTCTTCAGTAAAGGTCCAGTGGAGGGTTCAGCCGGTCGAGGAGGCGACTCGGGAGACCGATCGAGATATGCGCAGCCGTTATCCTCATCTTTTCACAGCTTCAGGTATGTCTCGATGCTCGTTCAGAATGAACGATTATTTTAAGAGGGGAAAGATGTAATGAACCGTTCGGTTATTTTGAGAGTTAGGGCCCCAATTCCATATTAACTCCTTTCCCTGTATCTATTTCTGCTACTGAGTCTTGTCGAGAGGGTTCATTTTGGTTTTTGAAGTGAATTGAGACACTTAGTCTCTTAATCGTAAGCTTAAGTTGGAAAAAGTCAATCAGATGTTGACTTGTGTGTAAACGACCTCGGATTGGAATTTTGATGGTTCCTTTAGATCTGTTAGGTTATTTTGGACTTAGGAGCGCGTCCGGAATATGATTTGGAGGTCCGTAGTATATTTCGGTTTGAATTGGCGAAAGTTGGAAATTTGTCAATATTGGTCGGCAGTGGAAATTTTGATATCCGGCTCGGAATGGAATTCCGGAAGGTGGAGTAAGTTCGTAGTGTCATTTTTGGCTTGTGTTTAATGTTTTAGTTCATTCGTACGAGATTTGATATGTTTCGACGTCATTTGTAGAATTTGGAAATTTCAAAGTTCATTAGGCTTGAATCCATGTATTATGCATATTTTTGATGTTGTTTGACGTGGTTTGAAGGCTCGACTAAGTTCGTATGGTGTTTGAGTATTAGTTGGTATATTCGGTTGAGGTCCAGGGGGGCCTCGGATGAGTTCGGGTGTTTAACTGATTGAATTGAGACTTAGAGGATTTTTTCTGGTATGATGGTTCTGGTGTTTCCGCACCTGCGATGGGGGAACCGTAGGTGCAGGGCCGCATGCGCGTATGACCTGGCGCAGAAGCGGATTTTGGAATATGGTCTAGGATCGCAGGTGCGAGGTGTGTTCCTCATATGCTATGCCCGCAGATGCGAGTGAGGGAATGCAGGAACGGTATGGAACCGCAGAAGCGAACAATGGTCCACCGGTGCGCACTCGCAGGTGCGATTTCTTGATCGCAGGTGCAGACTGTGGAGTTTAATGAAAACTCCCAGATGCGGAGTCCCAGCCGCAGAAGCAGGACCGCATATATGGTTCTGGGATCGCAGAAGCGATAATCGCTGGGAAAAAAAGGGCATTTCCAAGGGTTTGAGTTCATATCACAAAAATTCAATTGAGAGCTCAGAGGAAGGTAAATTTTTGAGAGTTTTTTAGAGTAAATCGTTGGGTAACGATTCCTAACTCTATATTGATCGTATTTCATTAATCCATTGTTGTATTCTTCATCTAATTAAGGAAATTGAGTGAGGAATTTGGGAAAAAGGAGGAAAAGTTCCCCAACCAAAAATCTGAGATTTCAGTGGGATTTAGTCGTCGGATTTGGATAATTTTTGTATGAGTGAACTCTTGAGGGGATGGGTACTCTTATTTGGTGACTTTTACCCGATTCCGAGATATGGGTCGAGGGAGACTTTTGGAACGATTTTCCAATTCCTTGCTTTAACTTTTATTACGTTCGTTAGATTAGTTTCTTGTAGTGTATTTATGTTATGTAACTGGTTTTGGTTAGATTTGGGCCTTTTGAAGTCGGATACTCGTGGAAAGAGCGTACTTTTGGATTGATTTGAGCTTGGTTCGAGGTAAGTGGCTTGCCTAACCTTGTGTTGGGAAACTCCCCTCAGGATTGGTACTATTGTTGTTATATGAGCACCGTGTACGTGGGGTGACGAGTACGTACACGGGCTATTTGTTGAAAACCCAATTTTCATTAAAGAACAACATGCCTTTACTTTTAATTGAACCTATTAGCTTGTGTAGCATTAGGTTAGACTAAGAAAGCATGCCTACTTGCCTTAATTGTCGACTTGAACTACGTGCAACATGTTTGGTGGTTTTTACCTGTTTTCCTTAACTTGTACTTAGGATGAATTGTAAGACTCCATGCCATGATTATTGAATCTTGTTGTTTGGATGCATAATTACTTTGGGTCTACGGAATGATATTCCGGGAGATCCCCTTGTACTGCATATTTACTTTGGGACTACAGAACGATATTCTGGGATATCCCCCTGTACTACATATACTCTTTGTGGACTACTGAACAATATTCCGGGACATCTCACTGTACTGCATATTTATTTTGGGACTACAGAGAGATATTCTGGGAGATCCCCCTATCTTGCATATTTACTTTGGGACTACGGAACGGTATTCCGGTAGATCCTCCCTGCACATTTACGTTTGGGACTACGAGACGGTATCTAGGGAGATCCCCTCGGTATCTAAGGAAATCCCCGAGAGATCCCC
Source organism: Nicotiana paniculata (assembly GCA_005239505.1). NCBI lineage: Eukaryota > Viridiplantae > Streptophyta > Magnoliopsida > Solanales > Solanaceae > Nicotiana > Nicotiana paniculata. Next base: position 9,632 of record ML367206.1, on the reverse strand, counting down.
CTTCCTGCACATGTTTTCGTGTGCAGATCCAGGTTCCTTTCGTCTGCCTCATTATTACTGCAACTGAAGTAGCCTACACGAGACTTCAAGGTATATCTGCCCGCAAATCCTCAGAGTCCCCCTCTATCCCTTATATTGTTTTCCCACCTTTCATATCTTAGATACTATGTATAGCAGACAGTTAGACAATTTTTCTTCGAGTTTTTGACTCGTGATTCAAGGTTTTCTAAAATATTGTGTATGTTCGAGATTTGGTTTTACTTGTACATGTCGAGCGGCATTATACCAATATATAGTTTTTATTGATGTTTTCCTGTTCAATTATGTCTTTATTCCCATTGTTTTTTTAGGCTTACCTAGTCGTAGCGACTACGTGCCGTGACGACGTCTTTCAGAGGGTAAATTGGTCATGACAATATCTGAGGACCCCATCTCCTGTAGTTTCAAATGATGTCTTCTTCTTCAAAGGGGTTATATATCTATAATGAGATAACACATTATCCTCATACTGGCATTCCTTCACTTTAGTTACTAAGGAGGATGTTGTTGTGTCCTGAATAGTAATTATGGTATCACCTGAATCCAATAATCAAACTCCAAGACTAGCTAGCTGATGAATCTCATAGGATATTCTCCTCTTCTTTGGCTGTAAATATGACAGGCTACTCATAGATCTACGACTGAGGGCGTCGGCTACTACATTCGCTTTTCCCCGAATGGTATAAAATATCAACATCGTAGTCTTTAAGTAGCTCCAACTATCTCCTTTGGCATAAATTCAATTCCTTTTGCTTAAAGATATACTGAAGGCTCTTATTATTTGTATAGATATTAATATGAATGCCATACAAGCAGTCCCTCCACATCTTTAGTGCATGAATCACCGCGGCTAACTCTAAATCGCGGGTCAGGTAATTCTTCTCGTGCTTTCTTAATTGTCTAGAAACATAAGCTACAAACTTACCACGCTTCATCAATATACAACCCAATCCAACGCCTGAAGCGTCACAATATGTAGCATAACTATCGGTTCCCACTGGGAGCGTTAGAATCGGTGCTGAAGTTAATTTGTCCTTCAATGTCTAGAAACTCCGTTTGCAAGCATCAGCCCATTGAAACTTAGCTCCCTTCTGAGTCAACTTACATGAGTATTCTAATCCTGTACAATTCATAAAATCCCTTTCTTTTTTTTCTTCAAAACATTACTCGATCGAAGGCCCAAACGTCATCCTTTATCTATTACAATTACGCCCTTATTCTACTACCATGGCAACATTCCATCTCTTCTAAATGCTACTAGTCTTAAACTCCTTTGAGTTCATTCAGGATATACTGAGCTTTCTACAACTTAGAGAAACCATCAACTCTCTTATTTTCACGGGCTTAATCCCGAGGACTTGTCCATTCTCGTCACCTTCTCACTCACATTTTCTTATCCTTACTCCTGTCTTCCTAAAACCTTGTCGCTCTACCATACTTTAGCTTGCGACTTACACATATCTATTTATACTTATTCGCAACCTTCCTTCAACTTGCTTGCACCAAAGATTTCCTTATGTTATTCTGGAACATCAAGAGAGACATCACATTGTCACACCACTTTTGTCAAAGGTGCTGAAAGAGAAGAAAATCCCTTTACAAGTCTTCTGTAATAACCCGCCAAACCGAGAAAGCTACGAACCTCCATCGGTGTCGTGGGTCTAGGTCAAGTATTTACTGCCTCAATCTTTTGTGATTAACTAGGATACCTTCACATGAAATAATATGACCAAGCAAAGCTACAAAATTCAACCAGAATTCAAATTTAGAGAATTTTGTATACAACTTCCTTTTTTTGTAGAATTTTGAGCACAATATGCAAATGACCTGCGTGCACAGTCTCTGAATGAGAATACACCAATATATCATCAAATAATACAATCACTAATAGATCTAGAAAGGGTTTTAGCACTCGATTCATCAAGTCCATGAATACTGTTGGGGCATTAGTCCAACTGAATGACATAATATAAAACTCAAAGTGTCCATATCTGGTCCTGAATGCTTTCTTCGGAATATCCTTCTCCTTAACCCTTACCTGATGGTACCCAGACCTCAATTCTATTTTTGAGAAACACTTGGCACCTTACAACTGATCAAAATCATCAATCCTCAGGAGCGGGTACTTATTCTTGATCGTCACCTTATTCAACCGTCTATAATCAATACGCATCCACAAGGAACCATCTTTCTTCCTCACAAATAACACAGGTGCTTCCCACGGTGATGTACTAGGTCTGATAAAGCCTTTTTCAAGCAAGTCCTTTAGTTGTTCCTTCAACTCTTTCACCTCTGCAGGGGCCATTCAATATGGAGGAATAGATATTGGTTGAGTACTTGGTAGTAGGTCATAGCAAACTCAATTTCTTGCTCTAGCAGAAGACCTGGAAGTTCATCGGGAAACTTATTAACTAGGGGGATAGATTGAATGATTGGTGACTTTACTTTCACATCCTTTACCCGAACTAAGTGACAAATGTAATCCTTTCTGATCATTTTCCTTGCCTTGAGATAAGAAATAAATCTACCTCTCGGCGATGCCGTATTATCCACTCCGAAAATAGGCTCTCTTGGGTATTGAAATGGAACCATATTTGATCTACACTCTATGTTAGCATAATAAATAGCCAACCAATCCATACCCATTATAACATCAAGTTCTACTCAACAGAGCGGCACATACCTTATCCTTGTTTATTATCAAGCCTATCACGGGCCATTATGGGCCACATCCATATATATATAAGTAACATTATTATGACTTAACTCGCATAACTAATTCAAATTTTTTTTTTATATATATAGGGGCCGTCAAGGCCGTAGACATATCATACCCAAAACTATACACGTGATACTGTCTGCAAAACCTCTAAGAAAACATAACCATAATATATATAAGTCGGGTCAGGGCTCCTTACGTCCTCATAAATCAACCTAATATATTCAGAACCTTGACTTGGTAATACTCGACGAAGAAGTGGAGCTCACCAACCAAAAGCTAAAATTTGGAGGAAGTCCACAGTAGAGGGTCCTCGTCTCATCCTATATGAGAGACTCGATCAGACACACTTTAAAGCAGAATCTTCATATACTTATCAGCTACCTTCTTCCTCTTGGCCCGACTACTATCTTCTTCCTCTGCATATCCCGTCATATACACAGACGAACCTTGATTGACGGACTCCCAAGACTATGGACTATCTGGAACCTCAGAAGACTGGTGTCTATAAATACCCTGACATAGTTTTGAGCTTGAGAGGAACTCAGCTGTGCCAATCAGTACGCCACTCCCCTTATACCTCTATCAACATGCTTTGATAATGAAACTAAGGGCCTTGGTGAGGTCGAAACTCCTCTTACCCCATCTACCAACGGCGAGATCGAAACTGCTCTAACAGATGACACATATGGATCCTCGGAAGGATCATCCTTAATAGAACCCATGATCTCCGATGTGTTTGACTCCATAGTATAACTTATATCTCTTTCTAACACTTTCATAGCCTTCTGACCCGTGCTAGCGGCTTGCCCCTATCGTCTAGTAGTAATAGGCATCACTAAAAACATAAATAAGGTAAAGATTAGGAGTGGATACTTACGACTCAGTTCTATCGCACAATCTTGATTAGAAAGAAAAGTAACTGTAAGGCCCCGAAAAATTTCGTAGTGTAATTTAAGGTCTTGTGGTGTCGAGTTAGGCTAAAGTGTTTAGAAGTATTAAATTTACAATTGCAGCGAGTTGCTCGCTGCGGGTCAGACTTTTTGAGTGAAAGAATGCACGAAGGAGTAAAGGAATATTTTTGGCTGAAGGATGTGATTTTGCGGTCTGGTTTGCAACCGCATAACCAATATGTGGGTTGCATACCTACCGCAGAGTGAAGCATAAGTTGATCTAAGTTGAAGGCCATTGTGCGGTGCATTATGCGAACACATATCAGGTCTGCGGTGCATTTTGCAACGCATAATAGCTCTGCGGACCGCAGACCTGCCGCATACCCAACCCAAAACACCCCAGTTCTGAGCATCAATTGTGTGACAACTTTGCGGTCCACATAATAATTATATGGTCGCATATGAGACCGCAGATCTGAGTCGGAGGGTCCATTTTTCTATTTTATAACCCAATCGTATTTTAATAAATAACGTTTAGGGCTCCATTTGAGGAAACATTCTGAGTATTTTTGAGAGAGGAAGAAGCAATATAGAGAGAGAAAGAGGGAACCTAGACTTTCAATCACCCAAATCTTGCTCAATTCTTCAAGAATCAAGGATGATAGTCACTAGATTGTCCTCCATCCAGGTAAGTCCTACTTCCAGAACTTGCATGCAAAAGGGTTAAGAGTTCAAATATATTGTGGGGATTAGATATAGGCCATGCATGTGGCACTAAGTTGTAGTATATGGGATTAATGAACTAATGTGGGTAGTTCTTGTTAAAATTGGTTTAGGGAAGAAGGAATTCCCATTGTAGGACCTTGTAGTCTATTTCACATGTTGGGTTCTTGATGAAATTCCTAAGAGAGTTACACCATGGGTAATCTTTCTAGTTATTAATCAATTTTCGCTTTCTCCTTATAGATTATTACTGCTAGAGGTGTTGGTGTATTGTAGTAACTTAAGAAAAGCTCAACTACGTATGTGGGATAAACTTTATCTCTCGAGATTGAATTCCATAATGTTTCCGTAGGTTTAAGTGTGATATGTCCCAAATCCCTAATCTCTACGTCTGAGTTATCCCTTATAGACTCAAAAAACTTGATTATTTCGAATGAGCCTTATATCGAAATATAGGCGTTTAATGTATGGTTTGATTATTAAAACGGTATGGCTCTGAGTCGTAATTTAAATGAAACTAGCATACCAATTGGGTGAGGAAAACTCGATGTACTTAATACCCCTAATTGCATGTATGTGTACTAAATGCCTTGATTGGGTGTGTTTAGTCAATGATAAACTATAAAGATACTTGAAAATGAATTAAATAAACTGGGGAAATAGAGTGTGGATAACATACAAAGTTGCGCCTAGCGATGCCTATGAAATGAGAATATATATATGAAACAGATTACGGAACAAGCCTCGACTCAACTATTTTAAGATGATATTTTAAACGTGCTTGTGTTATAAAAACTTTATGTGTAATATGCATTCAAATTCTTCCTGTTTTGCTATGTTGTTACTTGGTGATGTGTTGAAGTTATGGAATATGTGTTAAATTTCCAAGGTATGTGGCAGCCTCTATATGCCCATGATTCATGTTTTCCCTCATGTGTACTTGACATCTCGAATTGAAAGGCTTGTTGATGAAATTGATATTAATGTGAAATATGTGGAAAGAACTCGAATTATGAAATGCGGCCAAGTTCCACGTGTGACATAACTATTGTAGCCACTAGTGCCGAAAGAATTGAAGTATGTGTGGGAAATAGGGAATGAAATGATTGATGAAAAATTTGAATGTCTTGGGTAAGACGGCCGAACCGATCGGGTCGTGATCAAACACCATACCGCACACATGGTGGTATTGTTCTATGAAATGAGCCGAAATTGAGACACAAATTGATGTTGTGGAAAAGAACGCCTCCAAGGGAGATGACCTAGCCGATCGAGTCGTGATCGGACTTCGTGCCAAAAGCCCGGTGGTATTATGAATAGTGGCATTGTGAACAGTGGTATTGTGGACAATGGTACTGTGGATTGTGGTATTAGCAGTGCTAAAGATCTCCCCACTAAAAATGTGTATTACTTTCATATTTCGAAGAATGTTATGTTTCAATTGTGCATGTCGATATTATTGATTGTGACTTGTTGTTTCTGTGGATTTCCTTTTCTTGTATGGTTATTCTTTTTTGAAAGATGATTTTTAGTTGTACATACTAGTACTATTCGACAGTACTAACGTCCCTTTTCCGGGGGGTGCTATATCTTTAATGGATGCAGGTGGTTCCACAGTAGGCGACTGATCACGCTCAACTATGTCTAATAAAAGACTAAACGGGCGTTGCAAATATAATCCGGGGTATTATGCCCAGAGTCGATCCCACAGGGAATTTACGTATCAATCAAGTCTTTAAAATACCAACTTTTACTCAATCAATTCTCTCAAGACTTTTTTAATATAAATTGGTGATGTTTTAGTAATTCTACTGACAATAATAATAACTAGCAATTACTAACAATGTGTGTAAACAATTATCATAAAGGTCTAAGGTTATGGTTTCCCCCGTTGGTGAACTTCCTTCTCGGATACTTCTTATAGTTTGATTAGTTGTCTCTATCAATCATAAACACTCTATCTACCATAAATCTCTCTCAAGTAATTATTATAATTTACTAGACACACTCTCTCAAGTTATGCTAGCTAGACTGCATTACTGTTCACTTTAGATTGCACCCGAGGTATCGTTATCTCTAATCCAACCTCTAAACCCTCGGTTATGACTTTCGTCTATACTCCGGGAGTGATGTTGTTCAAACAATTACCTAAATATGCACTCTCTCTCAAGTAGATACATAATAAATAGGCACAGCTAATTGAGGGCCCTTCAATCAACTACAACAAGAACGTAGTTGAACAAATAGAGATTAATCAACCAATCAAAACTATATTAATATCACAATAAGTTTATCCCCCAACGGGTTCTACCAAAACCCTAGATTAAGAAATTTAGCTACTCATATTCATAAGAATAAATTCTAAAATAATTTGAATAATTGAACTACAAAATAATGAATAAAAGCTATGAAAATCAATGTTTGCTTCACTGAGTAGTAATTCACAGGTTTTTCTTCACTTCAATGGCTTCCTTCTCTCTCGAATCCCCCTTCAAGTTGTATTTTGGGGTCTATTTATATGTTTAGGACAAACCCTAAACATGTAGGAGACTTCTATTCCAACCGGGAAACACTTAAAACTCTTTAAAACTCGGAATTGACCGGACCACGAGACCCAGGCATTTGGGCTCAAACGCCCCCTTAAAGCCAGGGCAGGCCTGGCGTTAGGGCCCACAAATGCCCCACTAACGCTAGGGACAGCCTGGCTTTAGGGGCCAAACGCCCGGCTAACGCCCGGGTGTTTCCTTTTTGACTCTTAAGCGTATTTTTGATGTATTTGCATCTATTTAGCTCAGTTTCCATCTCCAACGCACCTACACATGAAATAAACTCCATTATGCACATATAAAGTGTATTTTTGTCATTAACGCACATAAAATGCAAGGCATATAACATGTTAAACCATGAATTCTAGCCACGCATCAATACCCCACACCTAAACATTTTCTCGTCCTCGAGCAATCAAACTACACTCATGTACACAACTTATTAAGCAAATCCCTTAACACATTGTACCAAGAATTTTTAAAACATTTCAATCACAGAGGTGTGACATCCTCGCCTCAATACTTGACTCACATATACTATTCTTTATTCACAATCCACTTACTACTCTAACATAGAGGTCAACAACATTACCTTTTCTTCGTGAATCATGTCCCTCACCAAATTCAAGAGTTAGTTCCACACACAATGAAATTTAAGAACATAGGAACATAAGATAGAAAGTATTCACTCACTCTCAGAAATAACATTCATATGCCACAAAAGATGCACCATAGGCTTGCCCGTAGTGTACTACTCTACTAATCGAGCTCATTCAGTCTAGGATCAAGTAGGACTTTATTTGGTTGTAATGTAGGCTGCGGGACGGGTAGGATACATTTGGATATAAGAGTGACTAAACCCCCCTAAGCATTTTAATACACATACTTTAGCTTTTCAACCTCATACTTATATTAAACCAACTCCACCTTCACATCAATGTTAATACCCCATATTTCTTTAAGCACAATTACATCAAGAGTCACCATATATATTTCTCTTTCACAACAATACAACTATTTATTTTCTATATATTTTTTTTTCGCAAGTGACTCTTACTTTTTCAAACAGTGCACCTTTCTCCGTATTTCAATTATTCTCCTCAAAAACCAACTTACCATCCCACACTTTAACTTTTCCATATTTCATCACTTTTTCAGTGCTTACGAGAGGTGACAAGGTTCAAATATATGATTGTTTCAAACAAAGGGGTATGACTTGTAATGTGGCTGCCAAAGAAACATGATTATAGGCTCAACGGGATTAACTACGATACATAACACTTAGGTGGATAAAATATAGATAGCTGGCTCAACAAAGAAATGCCTATATCACTTCCAAGACTGAACAAAACTTCTATTT